>RJWH01004422.1:0-11916 GCA_004363575.1 Solenodon paradoxus
GGGGGGAGGGGAGCCGGCGAGTGTCTACGCTGCTGTCTTTGAGTAGCTAGTGCCCGCCGCGAGCGTGTCTGCACCGAGCCCCCGCGGTGGGATCAAGCGTCGGAGTCTCCGGACCGCGTGTCCGCGGGTCCGCGGGGTCGGTCTGGGAAACCCCAGTCCCGCCTCCGCTGTCTACCCCGAGTCCACTCGATCGAACCAGACCTGTGCCCTCCGGCCCGAGTCGTGTCTGAAACCCGCAGATGGAGCTGCGTCCGTGGGGACCGTGGGGAGAGATTAAAGGAGGCAGGGCTGGACCTTGTGCCAACCGGGAACGCGTCCTTCTAAGTAGAGATAGGGTGGGGTTTCTGAGCCAGGTGCCCTGGAAGAAGGTAGGGCTGGAGAGTAGAGAGAGGGAGGGGGGCATCTTCCGGAGAGACTCAGGGTGGGGTCCGTGGGAAGGGGCTGCGGAGAGGGGAGTGTTTCTTCCTCCGGGCGAGCTGGAAACGCGAGCGGCTTGAGCGGCTTGGTTCGGTGCGAGCTCAGCCCTCCCGATCACCCCACTCGCTGTCTCTGCCGGGTTTGTGGTGATGTTTCTCTTGGCCTTGAGGCCAGGGCACTTCTACTCTGAGACCTCTCTCATCTTGGCCCCCTCCCGCTGAAAAGTAGGCCGTTGTTTCCAGGCCTGCCTCCCTCTTTTCTCTCCTACCGCTGGGTTGCAGCTTCTGCCCTCTGCCCCCTTTAAGGGAAAGGGCTGAGGTGACTCCCGCTTCTTCCCAGCCAGAGTGCTGCCTTAGCAGTTGAATCCAGAGCTGGGAGTGAGTCCTGAGGGCGGTTCCCTGGGCTTCCACCCATCACGGTCAGTAGTGGATGAGGAGCAGGAGCAGGTGGTCCTGGGCTAGGGTGGGCTGGGCATGCGGCAGGGCTCCCTCCCAAGCAGCTTCCAGGCTCTTCTATCTCAAGGACAGGCTGCAAGTCAGAGCCTGTCTGCTCTGGGAGGGGAAAGTGTCACAGCGTGCTGGGGTGGGGCTGTTGTGTGACTGCGAAGGGCAGTGTGTCCCTGGTCCTCTTAGGGACCTCCACCCCAGAGCTCCAGGAGGGACTAGCCACCCTGTCTTTTGGCCCTGGCCCAGAAAAGAAACACTAGCTGCTGGGCTCCAGTCCCAGGTAGGTGACTGGATGGATGCTCAGCGGGACATCAGGTGTAGGGGATAGCCACATTCCAGTCTGGATGCCATCCTGGTAACGGGTGTAACTAGGATTCCAGCACCAGCTGCTGCTTCCTCCCAACAGGATGCTGGGATTATCCCATCCGGCTGCCTTACCCCAGGGGTCTCTGGCTCCTGCCCCCCCCCCCCACTTCCCACCCCAGACCCTTTCCCTGAGACCCATTCTCATCCCCTGGCCGAGTTTCCAGTTCTGGAGGCTGGGGTGGACACCTCAGCCACACACCACCCCCAGTGAGACACCCACACACTCTAGGCGCCCTGGAGACTTGCCCCTGGGCCTCCCTGGGCGGCAGGGGGGCAGGAAAGGGAGCAGGGGAGAGTCACTTTTAGTTCTGGAGCCCATAGCAAGCATTTAGCCCAGTCACTCTTAACCGTGTTATGGGGGCGTGGCACCCTTTGAGAATCAAACAAAGTCATGGAACTGTCCTCAGAAAAAACGTGCACGCGCACCATTTCCAAGTGTTTGCCAAACCCCAGTCCACCTGTGTGTGCAACCCGGGGGCCATGGGTTTCCCACCAGTAAGGAAACAGGCCCAGAGTCCACGTTACTTTGTGGTAGGACCTGAAAGTGTGGAAAAGTCAGAGGCTTAGAGCATCTGGCTGTGACTGGGGGTACACACACACATTCACACACCAGAGGAGCAGGCAGTGGACAGTTTCCAGGGAGAGTGGGCCTCTGCGGGGGTGTGATGTGGAGGCAGATCCAATCCAGTTCGAGGCAGCTGGTGCCCCAGGACTTGGGGTTGAGGTAAAGTCTCCTGCCTGCCCCCTCCAACTGCAGTAGCTGGCTTGCACTCTGCCACCTGCCACAGCGGTGCGCCCTCAGCCTGAGCTTCACAACCCCCCGAGGTGGCCTGGGCATTGCCATGCTGCTCCCTGCCCTCCTCTTTGGGATGGTCTGGGCACTGGCTAATGGGTAAGCAGCCCAGCTGGGGCCCCGGGACTGAGAGCCTTCTCCTCTGGGGGAAGGTCCTTCTCCAAGATGAGGACCCCCTGGCACCCAGATGCCCCACCCACAGGGGTCTCTCCCAACCTCAGCCTGTCCCTCTGTTCACTCGCCATCTCTGGGAATCGGCTCTTTCTGGAGTGGGGTCTTTCTGGAGTGGCGATAGGGGACATGGCAGTATCTGTCGTCCCCTATCCGTGCATAGGCGGTGGTGTGAGTGGACAGAGACCGTCCTCGCGGAAGAAGAAGTGACCCCCCGGCAGGAGGACTTGGTGCCCTGCACCAGCCTCTACCATTCCCTGCGCCTGGGCTGGCAGCCGGACCTGTCCCGGAGCGGCCCTGTGGGGCTCTGTCCTGTCTACAAGTGAGTGACGCGGATCCCTGGCTGACAGGAGAGCCCAGAGTGGAGGGGGTCTGGGTGAAGTCCTGAGGACATTTGGGGAATAGGCAGTGCCAGGCTAGGGGTGTGGGCGAGTGGGCAGGGCTGTGGGCAGGGAGAGGACCTGCCTCCCCGTGCGCATGCTTGCTTTGCATGTGAGGGAATTACCCTGGAAATGCCACGAAGAAGCCACTCAAAGAGCAGGTAACCAGCCATTCCCGGGGATGGGACTGGAGTGTACACTAACGTTTTCTCCCTCCTGCCTGCTTGGGGGACTCAGGCCCCCAGAAACCCGGCCTGCTGCATGGAACAGGACTGTGCGGGCCTGCTGCCCAGGCTGGGGTGGTGCCCGCTGCACAGTGGGTAAGGCCCAAGGTTAGCCCAGCCTGTGGCTCCTGGAGGGAGCTGGCTGCCTGGGGAGGGGACCTGAGTCCAGGTCGGCAGGGTGCCCCATTTGCTCCCTCTACCCACCACAGCCCTTGCAGAAGCCACCCCTGAGGGCCACTGCTTTGCCACATGGCAGTGCCAGCCACGAGCAGGTTCAGTGAATGCTTCAGTGGGAAGCCTGGAAGAGTGCTGTGCCCGGCCTTGGGGTCACAGCTGGCAGAATGGCAGCTCCCAGACCTGCCTCAGCTGCTCCAACCAGAGACCTCCAGGTGGGCCCACAGACGCCAGCGGGACGACAGACCTAGTCCCCACACACTCCCTGACAGGCTCCTCCACTGGGAGCCCTTGAGCTCTGGGGCACTCCCTGTCCTCTCAGATGAGTCCCCTGCCACCCTCCACCAGCCAGATGGCAAGCACTATTGGCCCGCCTCCCACCTGCAAGGAGCCCTTGTCCTCACCTCCACTGTCTTGCCTGCACACACAGGCTCACAGTCAGTGTGTCTCCCCAGGCAACACCCCCTCTGCAGCCCTCCTGCAGCCCCTGGCAGGGGCCGTGGCACAGCTCTGGAGCCAGCGCCAGCGTCCCTCGGCCACCTGCACCACCTGGTCAGGCTTCCACTACCGGACCTTTGACGGGCACCACTACCATTTCCTGGGCCGCTGCAGTTACTTGCTGGCAGGCGCCGCAGATTCTGGATGGGCTGTCCAGCTCACGCCCAGGGGGCACTGCCTCCAGCAGGGGCACTGTCAATTGGTGAGGAGGGAGAGGGAGACAGACACAGGGAGGGAACTGGATGGGGGAAGAGGGCTGCTGACTGCCGCCTCCACTCTGTCCCCCAAGGTCCGGGTGACAATGGGACCTGAGGAGGTGCTGATCTGGGATGGAACTGTCTCTGTGAATGGGCAGCTGGTACCCGCAGGGGCGTCTCGGCTGCTCCATGGTGAGGGACATGATGTGGGGGCAGGAGGCTGCCAGGGTCCCATTAGCAACTCAGGGACAATCTGCCACCACTCCTGGGTCAGAGGGCAGCAGCCGCTTGCAAGCCTGCTGTCTCCCCACCCCCCACTGCTGTTGGGAGAGGCCAGCTTCGAACCAGGAGGTGGTGGACTGAGTGCCCACCCCACCCCCTGCAACCCGCACCCACTGCCCCCTCAGTGTGACCTGGGGCAAAGCCCAGTACTGAACCTTTCCAGGGAGCTTCAAGCCTCTGTTCCCACCTGTCTTCTAGGTCCCTGCAAGGAAGGGACTGGAACTCTCATTGTGTTATTTTTTAAAGAAAAGGTGCAGACAGGAATGAAGTGAGTTGTAGGCAGGCAGGCAAGAAGAAGGAGGAGGAAGAAGCACTTTATTTTTCGTTAGTTGTTCACATTGGTTGTTCTCCCTGGATCCAAGATGGGAACCCAGGTCCTTGGGATGCATGTGGACTGCACGCCTGCGGAGGCGGATGACCTAACAGCTACTCCACGAGGGGGCACCTAGCCAGACTCCCTTACCAGACTGTTGTGCTGGCTGGAGACCTGTGGAGTGAGAGGGGTTGGTGTTTTGTGCATGTGTGTGTGTACTGCTGCACAATTGGCACTGTCCTCGCAGTTCACTCTTGAGCATATGCAGCTTGTTCATGAATTCTCAGAAGTCTACGACAGGAACGCTGTCACTTCTACTCCAAGGGTGCACAGTTCAGAGCTCTCTAGGAGTGAGAAATCCCTTCCTTCCCTCCATCCCTGTTGTGCTATTAGGAGGGGCCAGGAGTGTGATCCCAACTTTCCCCTCCCAGGGCTGAGCCTGCAGTGGCAAGGGGACTGGCTGGTGCTGTCGGGGGGGACTGGGGGTCATTGTGCGGCTGGACAGGTCCAGTTCGGTCTCCATATCCGTGGACCACGGGCTGCAGGGACAGACTCAAGGCCTCTGTGGACTCTACAATGGCCAGCCTGAGGGTGAGCAGGCAGGACTTGGGGCTGGTAGGAGGGAAGGGGAGCCCCTTGGGAGTTGGGCACAGCGCTTCTGCCTCCCTCTTCTCCAGATGACTTCACGGAGCCAGGCGGGGCCTGGCTGTGCTGGCAGCCACCTTTGGGAACTCCTGGAGGCTCCCAGATTCAGAGGTGAAGCTCCCTGCTCCCACGGGCCTGCCCACTCCCGCTGCCTGTCACCCCCAAGCCTCTACTCGGTCACTGATTTTTCCCCAGGATTTGCTTGGGACTCTCCCAGATCCTCAGGGGTAAAGGCAGGCTCAGGGGCCCACAGCTCAGTGGGAGGTGCTGCCCACAGCCCTGGCTGCCTGCATGAAGTGACTACCCAAAGAAGAACTGGTCACTGAGCAGCTTTGCTATTGAACCTCTTGTCTGGGGGTTGGCAGGGACCCAGGCTTCCCCACGCCCACCACGGCTTGCCACTTGCTGCCTCCATAGCCCCAGGATGTCTGAACTGGTGGCAGGGTGGGGCCTTGGAGCAGCAGTGGGGACACCGGTTGTTTACAGGTGTCCTGGTTAATGTCCTTCATTTCTGTCCTATGGTCTGACTCCACTGTCCCCAGCCTGGGTGTCTGGATGCAGTGGAGGTGACTCACGGTTGTGAGGACCCCCTGAAGGGCACAGAGATGGGCATGGATGCTGGCCAGCTTCGGGCTGAAGCCCAGGATGTGTGCCACCTGCTGCTGGATGGTCCGTTCAGGGAATGCCATGCCCAGGTATGGGGTCTGGAACTGGAAGGGGGCCAGAGGGGGTACCACTAGATCCCTTGGGCCATGGGTCAGTCACCCGCTCTGTCCTCTGGGAAATGCAAGTGCATGTGTATGCTTTCTGAGATCCCTGCCAGCCTCCTCCTGCTGGACTATAACCCACGCAGCAGAGTGTGGGGGTGCTAGAAGGCTGGTTGGCTGAGGGGCTGTCCTTTCTGGGCAGGTTCCCCTGATGGATACCATGAGGCCTGCCTCTCTGCCTACTGTGCTGGAGCCCCAGTAGGCAGTGAGCGCCATGGCCGGCGGGAGGCCGTGTGCACCACCGTGGCCCACTATGCCCAAGCCTGTGCCGCGCAGCGCATCAACGTGCCCTGGAGGAAGCCCGGCTTCTGCGGTAGGGCTCCTGCCTGACCCACTGCACAGACAGGGCCTTCCCACCCTGCAGCCGAAGGACAGTTGCTGTGTGGCCCCATTTCCTGAGCGCCCTCTCTCAGAGCGCCAGTTCTTCAGGGACAGCGGTCCGCGGGAGGAGGGAAGCTCCCGGGCCTCACAGCCCCGCTCTGTGCCCGCAGAGCGCCCGTGCCCGGGGGGCCAGCTCCACTCCGACTGCGCCTCGGCCTGCCCGCCCAGCTGCTCCGCGGTGGGCGCCGGAGAGGGGGGGGCCTGCGGGGAGGAGTGCCTGAGCGGCTGCCAGTGCCCGCCCGGCCTCTTCTGGGACGGCGTCCTCTGCGTGCCTGCGGCCCGCTGCCCCTGCTACCACCGGCGCCAGCGCTACGCCCCCGGGGACAGCGTGCGGCAGGGCTGCAACCCGTGGTGGGTCCGCGGGCCCTGCTGCCCTCTCACTGGAGGGGAGGCGGTGGTCTCCTCGGGTCCCTTCCTAGTGCTATCGCCCCTCAACCTGCCTCCCTTCTGGGGCCGCCTTCTCAAGTGACCTGTGACCTCCAAACCGCCGGTCCTACTTGACCTAGACCGCGACCTCCACCTCTAACCCTAACACGCGGAGGGGGCGGGGGAGAGAGGACGGGGGGTGGGGGCGGGAGGCAGTCTCCAGTCTGCCCCACCCCCGCGGGGCTGATCCCGAGCGCCCTGCCCACCCCGTGTGCCCACAGCGTGTGCCAGGACGGCCGCGGGCTCTGCGCGCAGGCGCCGTGCGCCGCCGAGTGTGCGGTGGGCGGGGACGGGCATTACGTCACACTCGATGGGCGGAGCTTTTCCTTCCGCGGCCGCCCGGGTTGCCGCTACGTCCTGGTGCAGGTGGGCAGAGGACTAAGGGAGGGGGCGGTGGCTTTCCTTAGCAGGGGCCCTCTGGGGTGCTGTGAAACAAAACACCGGTCTCAGGAAAAAGCTGAGAGAGAACCAATTTCGGAGGGAGGGTGGCTGCTGCAGACTCCCCCCTCATCCCATGACTTCCCGGTGGGTCCTGGCCTCCTCCTGTTCTGTCAGAGGCCTGCTCTTTTTGCCAGCACAGCCGGGGGTGCAGAACAAACCCAGCCTCACGGGCCTTTCTTGCAGATGGAGCAGGCAGGGCTGGTAGCCCCTCTGGGCTGCAAAACAACCCCAGGGGGAAGAGGGATCCTCCTTCCTCCAAACTCTCCCCCAGTAAAGTTCAGACCAGGTCAAATTCACACCCCACCTCCAAGACACAAAGAGGTGTGCACACAGGACAACCATGCATGCGTGTGCACACAGATTAGCGCGTTTGCACACGCACGATGTCCTCGGGCATGGACAGGCTTAGCGGTGTGCACAGGGGACAGGCACGCACGTGTACGCGGATTTAGCATGTTTGCACACAGGACATACTCGTGCATGGACATACATAGCATCGTGCATGTGTGACACACATGCATGTGCACATGGGTTAGCATGCATGTATGCACAGGCGCAAACATCAGCACAGATGCCCACAAAAAGGAAAGAAGAGAAGCATCCTGTCCCAACACAAAGACACACCTGTATATACACACATGCATGTGCACACATGTCCATGTGTACACACATTCACAGGTGACCATGCTAGGTGAGGGTTAAGCCTCTTACCTCACGGAACCTGACTGGCTGGACGCCGGTCTGCTCACAGGTCTGGGTGTGCTGTAAGTGACTGTAGAGCTGGACAGCGCCTGCTCTCAGGCTACTGGGCCCCCACATTCCTTACTATCTCCCCAGGACTTCTCCCAGGGGCAGCTGCAGATCACGCTGGAGCATGGGGCGTGCGAGTCTGGGAGCTGCCTCCACGCCACCTCTGTCTCACTGGCAGACACGCACATCCAGCTCAGGGACTCAGGTAGCTTCAGCTCTCAGGTCCCCACCTTCTAGACCTCTGTTCCTGGCAGCCCGGGGAGTATGGCTCCTGTCACTGCTCCTGTGAGGTGGACTCCAGCTCTTTCTAGCACCTCTGTCCACACTGCCCTGTGGTTTCTGAGTCCTGAGTTTACCACCCCCAACCCAGCAACGGAACTCATTGCCTCAGCTTCCCATTTCTGATGTAGCCACACAGGCAGTAGAAATTTCCCAAGGCATCGCAGGCCTCATCCTCAGGGACAATAGTGTCTCAGTTATGAGATGTCCCAGAGGCCTCATGGCCCAACCAGGCTAGGCACCCTCCCAGCCTGAGTGAGGGCCCACCCTCCATCCCTCCCCTTGCACCTGGCTCTCTCTGCCCAGCTCCTGCACACCCATGGCAAAAGCTAAGTGGGTTCTGACCTGGTCCTTAAGCCACATGTGGGGGTGCTCAGGTCAGACAGGTGACATCTAGGGGCCACTACAGTCCCCCTCATTTAGTGAGGGAAGTCTACCTCTCACTCAAAGTCCTTCCCTTTCTCAAAGTTCTGGACATGCTCCTGGCCCCTTCCCAGCCAGCCCAGCCTGGCCTGAGGCTGGGGGTGGGGGTGGGGGGTGTGGCCAGCAGCCCCTCATAGGCGCCCTTCCAGGAGCTGTGCTGGTGGACGGGCAGGATGCAGACTTGCCCTGGAGCAGGGCTGGAGACCTCACCGTCTTCCGTGCCTCCTCCACTTTTCTGGTGCTGCGCTGGCCGGGGGCACGAGTCCTCTGGGGAGTGTCTGACCCTGCAGCCTACATCATCCTCGACCCCCACCATGCCCATCAGGTGTGCGGGGGTGGGATGGGGGTGGGGCGGGGAGCTGCTGGGGGAGACCTGCCTGAGCTGGGGTTTAACCACCCCATGCCCACTCCTGTGGTGCAGGTGCAAGGTTTGTGCGGCACCTTCACCTGGAACCAGCAGGATGACTTCCTGACACCTGCTGGAGATGTGGAGACCAGCACTGCTGCCTTTGCTAGCAAGTTCCAGTTGGCTGGAGAGGGCAGGTGCTCCACAGAGGACAGCACCCCGCTTCCCCTCTGCAGCACCCACACTCAGCGCCAGGTGTTTGCGGAGGCGGCCTGTGCCATCCTGCACGGTCCCGCCTTCCAGGTAGGTGCAGGCATCTGTAAGAGATCCCATACCTGCCCATCGCCCTGGGCTACTGGAATGCCCATGTCGAGCACAGAAAGGTGGCAGTGGGGACAGGGATCTATGAAGGAGGAGCTGGACCCTTTTCTCATCTCCCCCGAGATGTGCCACGGGCTGGTGGACAGGGAGCCATTCCAGTTGCGCTGCCTGGAGGCCACGTGTGGCGGCACCCTTGGCAGGGACTGTCTGTGCCCAGTGCTCGCTGCCTATGCTTGCCGCTGTGCCCAGGAGGGGGCCCCAACTCCCTGGAGGAATCAGACCCTCTGCCGTGAGTCCTGAGTCATCTCAGCCTGCCAAGCCCAGCCCCGGCTCCTTCTCCTGGCCCCTTCTAGAAATAGCTTGGAGGGATTAAAGGAGGGTTCCCAGGGGAACCTCTGGCCTTGGCAGATTGTTGTGTTTGCCCTCCTTGGAGGTCTAGGGGTTGGGGGACCCAGACAGGTGGGCAAGAAAGGAGTGGCTGTGCCCCTGAACTGCACGTCTCTGTGCCTAGATGTCGTTTGTCCCGGGGGCCAGGAGTACCAGGAGTGTGCCCCAATGTGTGGTCGAAGCTGTGGGGAGCCGGAGGATTGTGGGGAGCTGGGCAGCTGTGTGGCCGGTTGTAACTGCCCCCCGGGGTTACTGTGGGACCCAGAGGGCCAGTGTGTGCTCCCTAGCTTGTGCCCCTGCCAGCTCGGAGCCCATCACTATGCCCCTGGCAGAGCCATCATGAAGGACTGCAACCACTGGTGAGGGTGGCAGAGAGCTGGGAGGTGGAGGGGCAGCTCATGGTCAAGGGGTTGGACTCAGCCCATGGTCCCAGGAGGGCATGCGTGCTAGGATGCTGGAAACATCTCCCTGGTGATGGGCACATTCATGTCCATTACCTTGGTTAACTTTACTTAATTCTCATCATGATCTAGTAAAGTAGGAAGTAGAAGAATTGTTCCCATTTTGCAGATGAGGAAACTGAGGCTTGGATAGGCCAAATGGCTTGCAGAGTAACACAGCTTGTTACTGACGAGGGACTAGAGCCAGATCTCTGAATTTCAGACTCTTCCAGGTTTAAGGGAGAAGGAAAGGCAGTTACAGACTGTCTCCACAGAGCCAGGTTCAAGGACAGTGGGAGAGGTGAGGTTTGGGTGAAAGCCACCTCCTACCCAGCTGGGAGTGGAGTTGTTTGTCTCTGCCTCTCCCCAGAGCCCAGAATGAAACGGGTGTTGCTGGGGCAGGAAAGGGCAACCGAGACCATCCCAGGCATGGCCGCTTTGGGGACAGCCCCACTTCCTGTGCTGTAACTGCAGAGTTGGGGTGAGGTCTCAGGAGAACATTAGAATGGGCTGCAGCTCTCAGGGAGGTGAGTCCAGCTTTGATGCTGACCTTGACCTCGACCTCAGGGCTGCCTCTCCCTCCCGACCTCCTGCAGTGTCTGCCAGGAAAGGGGCCTCTGGAATTGCACTGCTCACCGCTGTGCTCCCCAGCGGGCATTGTGCCCCCGTGACCTTGTCTACTCCCCTGGTGCCTGCCTCCTCACCTGTGACAGCCCCCGTGCCAACTGCTCCTGCCCTCCAGGCAGCACCGGGGGCTGTGTCTGTCCCCCAGGCACTGTGCTGCTCGTAAGTTTGGGAGAATTCTGCATGGGGATCCGTGGGGCCTGCCCTAATCAGGGCAGTGCCCTGCTCCCCAAGTTGTCCCCGCAGTACAGGGTATTGGCAGCCCTCCAAGGTGATCTTTGTCCCTGGCCTCTGCCCAGGACGAGCGCTGTGTGCCTCCTGAGCTCTGTCCCTGCCATCACAGCGGGCAGTGGTACCCACCCAACGCCACTATCCAGGAGGACTGCAACACATGGTATGCCCAACTCCCTGCCCAGTGATCATCTGATGCCTTGACCTGTGGCTTGGGGCTGGGGTGTAGGAGGGGTGAGATACCCGGATTGGACTGGGCGACGGGAGCCCTCCAGGCCCCTAAGCCGAGGTCTGTCTAGAGTTGCCTGGACCAGCTGCACCCCTTGCAACAGCTCCCTGGCCCTGTCCTCGGGACTCTGCTTCCCCTCTCTCCTGCCCAGTGTGTGCCAGGGCTGGCAGTGGCGCTGCACAGGCCAGCAGTGCAGTGGATGGTGCCAGGCGTCGGGTGACCCCCACTATGTGACATTCGATGGGCTGGCCCTCACCTTCCCTGGGGCCTGCGAGTATCTGCTGGTGCGAGAAGCCAGCGGCCAGTTCACAGTCTCCGCCCAGAACCTGCCCTGCGGTGCCTGCGGGCTCACCTGCACAAAGGCGCTGACCGTGTGGCTGCAGAGCACAACTGTGCACATGCTCAGAGGTGGCTGCAGCCCGGGAGGGTGGCATTGCCAGGGAGGGCCACACCAAGTGGTGTTACAGTTCCACATGGGTAATCTGGGCATGGGGTTCCCCAAGCATGCCCACTGCTGGCCTCTCCTTTTGGTTGGGAATCATAATTCTGGAAGGCTCCAAGAATTAAGGCCCGGAGAAGCCTGAGGACTTGTCCAAGGTCACACAGGTAGAGAAACAAAAGCCAGGGCGCAGAGCAGGCTGGGGAGGGTCTCATGGGCACCAGGGAGCCCCTGGACCCCGAGGCTGAGCCTGAATGCCCTTCTCTCCCTCCACAGGCCAGCCGATGATGGTGAATGGGGTGAGCGTAACGCTCCCCAAGGTCTACACAGGTCCTGGGCTGAGCCTGCGCCGAGCTGGCCTCTTCCTGCTGCTCACCACTCGCCTGGCCCTCACGCTGCTCTGGGATGAAGGTCAGGCGGCCCCCAACCATCTGACCCCGCCCCCTTGCCAAGGGGCCGGCTCCCCAGACTCCTCCTCTTTCATACTCACCATGGGAGCTTCCCAATTATGTTTTCATAACGGTTT
>RJWH01004422.1:12016-53822 GCA_004363575.1 Solenodon paradoxus
CCACCCCCACCCCCACCGAAAGAGAGCCAGCGCCCCCTATGGACGGGTAAACTGCATGACCAAACGGACTATTGGCTCCACCAAGCCCCAACACCCCGCCCCCCAGCAAGGCCCGGGGGTCACTTCACAATGCTCCCCAGGCACCCGGATCCTGGTGCAGCTGCCCCCCCAGTTCCGCGGCCGAGTGGCCGGGCTGTGCGGAGACTTTGATGGAGATGCCAGTAACGACCTGCGGAACCGCCAGGGAGCCCTGGAGCCCACGGCTGAGCTGGCCGCTCACTCCTGGCGCCTCAGTCCTCTCTGCCCCGAGCCAGGGGACCCGCCGCACCCCTGCACCGTGAGCAGGGGCAGGCAGAGGGAGGGCTGTGGGGGGTAGTGCAGAAACCTGGGAAGGTGTCTGGAGGCGGGTCTCCGAGTGGGTGTGGTCGGTCCACGGAGCTTGCTGTGCCCGTAGGTGAACGCCCACCGGGCCGGCTGGGCTCGCGCCCGCTGCGGGGTCATGCTCCGGCCGCTCTTTGCCCGGTGCCATGCAGAGGTACCCCCCCAGCAGCACTACGAGCGGTGTGTGTACGACGCCTGCGGGTAAGAGGGGGTCTGGGAACCGGTGGGAGTGGGCGTCGGGTGGGTGCTGGGCTGAGCGCTCCCTCCCACAGCTGTGACTCGGGGGGCGACTGTGTGTGTCTCTGCACGGCCACTGCCGCTTATGCGGACGAGTGTGCCCGGCACCGAATCCACGTGCGCTGGCGCAGCCAGGAGCTCTGTCGTGAGTGTGCCCTGCCCTGTTCCCACCGCAACCCCGCCAGGCACTCTGCTCCCCGCGGGATGCCCCTCCAGAACCAGAGCCAGCCACGTACTCATCCAAGGAAATATGTGTGCGTGGCAGCTTCTCTGGATGGACCAAACACGCCCAAATGTTTGCCCCGAGGAACCTGCAGACACAAATGACCTGGGAGGGTCTCAACTAGAGTCTACGCCCTGCACCTCTGTGCCCTCCGCGATGTCACCTTGGGTTGGTTCACCTGTGGCTGGTGCCCCTGGTTCCTGGCGCCTCCATGACCCACGACTCTCTCCTCTCCACTCAGCTCTGCAGTGTGAAGGGGGCCAGGTGTATGAGGCCTGTGGCCCCACGTGTCCCCCCACCTGCCATGATCTCTGGCCTGAGGCTGGGTGGCACTGCCAGGTCATTGCCTGTGTGGAAGGCTGCTTCTGTCCCACAGGGACTCTGCTGCAAGGTGTGTAGGGTCAGGACGGGAGAGGGGAGGAGACATGGGGACATGGACAGGGCCTCAAGGTGCCGCAGAGCCCCTTTGCCCCCAGCCCTGCCCTCTGTGACTATAGGAGGGGCCTGCGTGGAGCCGGAGTCCTGCCCCTGTGAGTGGGGCGGAAGCTTCTTCCCTGCCGGGACGGTGCTGCAGAAGGACTGCGGGAACTGGTGAGCGGGGTCTCAGGGAGCCCTGCCCCCTGGGCTGAGTGAGTCCAGAGCCAAGTCTGACCCCAGACACGGCTCAGCACGTGCCAGGAAGGTCAGTGGCTTTGTTGGGGTGACGGTGCCCACTGTGAGGAGCCGAAGGCTGACTGTGCAGAGGGAGAGGTCCTGTGCCAGGACAGCAGGCATTGTGTACCTCTCGAGTGGCTTTGTGACAACCAGGATGACTGTGGTGATGGCTCAGATGAGGAGGGTGAGTGTCCCCGCCTGTGTGATGGGTCAGGCTCTGTGGGGGCAGCCGAAGCTTGTTTCCCAGGGTGGTTCCTAAGCCATGTCTCCCAGTGCCAGCAGCTGTGACCGGTGGTCTTTCTGGGGTCAGGGTTTCTCTGGGACCCTCAACTACCATCCTGAGCCTGCCTACTTGCCCCCCTGCCAGGCTGTGCCACCCCAGGTTGTGGGGAAGGGCAGATGTCTTGTGGCTCCGGCCCCTGCCTGCCCCTGGCCCTGATCTGCGATGGGCAGGATGACTGTGGGGACGGGACAGATGAGCAGGGATGCCCATGCCCCCCGGACTCGCTGGCCTGAGCTGATGGGCACTGCCTGCCCCCTGCCCTGCTCTGTGATGGGCACCCTGACTGTCCAGATGCTGCTGACGAGGAGTCCTGTCTTGGTGGGTGGTTCCCGCTCCCAACTTCAGTCCACCAGGCACCCCTTCCACAGGACCCAACTTCTTGTGAGCCCCCAAACTTCCTGCCTCCCCTCCCTCAGCAGCCTGGGTTCCTACTGGAAATGGGAGGGCACACAGTCAGTGAGAATACAAAGCAGTGCCCAGCTTCTTCTCTGGCTGCAGGGCAGGATAATTGCTCCCTTGGGGAGGTGTCCTGCGTGGACGGCACCTGTGTGGGGGCCATCCGGTTGTGCGACGGAACCTGGGACTGCCCAGATGGAGCTGACGAGGGCCCTGGGCACTGCCCCCTCCCCTCTATGCCCATGCCCCCTGCTGGCACTTTGCCTGGGCCCTCTGCTGGCTCCCAGGAGTCTGCACTGGCCCCACGGGCCAGCACCAGCCCACGTGAGTCTCCTGGAGTGAGGGATGAGAGGCTGGAGTCTGAGGCCTGGGAGGTGGGGGTGGCGGAGCTCCTGGGGGATCGGGGACTTTGCCGGTGTGGGCAGGAGCAGGACGCAGACCCGACCTCCTTGAGTGACAGGTGTTGGAGGGGCTGGAAGTTCACATCTTAGGCTCTGGGCTGAGGGGACATTCTTGGATGAGGGGAGCCCTTTAGGAAAATCAACAGGCCAGCACAGTGCGGGAGGACTGGGCCTGGGGAGGGCCGCGTGGTGGGCTCAGGACCTGCTGGGAGCCGTGGATGAAGCACGGTGTCTGCCACAGCCTGTGGCCTCTTGGAGTTTCCCTGTGGCAGTGGCGAGTGCATCCCGCGGGGCTGGCGCTGCGACCACGAGGACTGCGCCGATGGCAGCGATGAGCTCGACTGTGGCTGGCCTTGCGCTCCGCATCAGGCGCCCTGTGCCCGCGGCCCGCAATGCGTGGCCCTGGCACATTTGTGCGACGGTGTGCCACATTGCCTGGATGGCTCCGATGAGGGCCCAGATGCCTGTGATGAGATTCCAGTCCCAGCAGGCAGCGGCCATCTCTCCCAGCCCCGCCCCCAGGACCTCCGCCCCCCCCCCGCCCCCCCGCACTCTCTTGCCCCCCAGGTTGAGGGACTTAGGTCTGGGGCTTCCAAGTTTCCTGTAATAGTTTTCATGAAACTCTGGACACTTCTGCTCTCCCGCCCAGGCCCAGGGAAGAGAAGAAAGGGGTGTCTGTCTTTGCCCACCTTTGGGCCAGTTGGGATAAGAGGGAGGTCAGGGAGCTCAGCCTGACCTGGGGGATCCCCTTGTATCCCGACAAGTCAGCCCTTCATTCCTGGCCACCTTCCTGGGAATGGGCAGCGGTCCATACCCAAGCCTTCTGCCCACCCAGCACCTCCAGAAGGTGTCACGGAGCCAGGGTTCAAACTGGGTTCAACCTGCTCTTCTCTGCAGCCAGGACAGGGACGGAAGGGTCGCAACAGGTAGTTCTTTGGGGGTCCACAGGCTCCACCCAGCTGCCGCCATGAGGTGGCCTTTTTGCCTGTGACTTGGCTCCCGGACTGTGTCTGAAGGCTGAGTGGCTCTGTGATGGGATCCCTGACTGTCCCCAGGGTGAGGACGAGCAGGGCTGTTGTACGCCTGGCAGTTGCCCTGATGGAAACCGGAGGCGGCAGCTGCACTATGTGTCACTGTGCTTCCTCTCTTCTCATTCAGGGGGACTGCCTGCCCCGGGAGGTGCCAACAGGACAGAGGGTCCCTGCCCCGAGTACACCTGCCCCGATGGCCTGTGCATCGGTTTCCAGATGGTGAATGGGAGCCAGCCTGGGGGAGGCAGAGCCCTGGTCCCCATTAGAGGGCCCCTGACTGTTCCCTCCCCAGGTGTGTGACGGGCAGCCGGACTGTGGATTGGCTGCGGAGGCAGAGCCTTCCCCAGAGGAACAGGGCTGTGGGGCCTGGGGCCCCTGGAGCCCGTGGGGGCCCTGCAGCCTGACCTGTGGGCCCGGCGTGCAGGTCCGGAGCCGCCGCTGCTCCCCCCGCAGCCTACCGGTGCTGCAGCACTGCCCGGGCCCCGAGCAGGAGGCTCAGGCTTGCTTCACCGCTGCCTGCCCAGGTGAGGGACCTGGGTGCCCCAGCAGGGTGGGCACGGCCGGGGAGGAAGGAAGCAGCCTGACACATGGCCCTCCTGCTGGGCTCCTCCGCACAGTGGATGGTGAATGGAGCCCCTGGTCTCCCTGGTCCCCCTGCTCCGAGCCCTGTGGGGGCACCACAACCCGGCAGCGGCAGTGCCATCCACCCCAGAATGGTGGCCGGACCTGTGTCGGGCTGCCCGGAGGCCCTCACCAGACCCGTGAGTGGAAGGAAGCAGCCACCGTGGAGGGGGCCTGGTGGGGCCTGCAGGAGGAGCCTGCCCCGACCCCGGTACCCGCGTTGTCTCAGGGCCCTGCCCTGGGGACGGCTGCCCCAATGCCACCTTCTCCGGGGGGCTGGCCTTCCGTCTCTGCGCACCCTGCCCTCTGAGCTGCGACGACGTCTGCAGCCAGGCAGTGTGCCCAGCTGAGCGGCCCTGTGGCAGCCCAGGTAAGGGGCTCTGCATGGGGCGCCCGTGAGGCTGTGGGGGCCAAGCACCCGGCAGGGATGCTCACCCTGGGCCTCTCTAGGCTGCTGGTGCCCCGAGGGACAGGTGCTGAGCGGTGAGGGGCAGTGCGTGCGGCCGCAGCAGTGCCCCTGCCTGGTGGATGGTGCTCGCTACTGGCCTGGGCAGCACATCAAGGCTGACTGCCGCCTCTGCGTCTGCCGAGATGGGCGGCCCCAGCGCTGCAGGCCCAGCCCCGACTGTGCCGGTGAGGCCCGCCCTGATCCCCTCCCAGGCCCCAGCTGGACGCCACCTCTCCCCAGCCCCTGACTTTGTCCTCCCTCAGTGAACTGTGGCTGGTCATCCTGGTCCCCCTGGGCCGAGTGCCTGGGCCCCTGTGGGAGCCAGAGCATCCAGTGGGCCTTCCGGAGCCCCGATAACCCCCGCCTGTCCGGCCGAGGCCGCCAGTGTAGGGGCATCCACCGCAAGGCTTGCAGGTACTGGGTGCTCACCCCACCCTCCCCTGCGCCCACTCCACCTGCAGGGACCCCCGCCCACTGTGACCACCCTCCCCTGCTCCCACCCCCCTGCAGGGGTCTCGACTGCACCTTCCAGCTGGGAGCACTGGTGTGTTCTGTTCAAGGTGGCTGCACCTGTGGTGTGGTCCCCAGACGAGACCCCCACTCTGCAACACTTTAGTCTAAATACCGAGCCCAGCACCCCTTTGGGAGCCCCGGTCTCTTCCCCTAGGTCACAGGGCTGTAGGGAGCCCACAAGCTGGGGGTGGGTGAGGTCCTCTGTCTGCAGGCCGTGCCTCTGGAGGTACTGGGGGAGGCCTGTGGGGTACAGCTCCATCTGCCTGCCCCTTCCTCCTGGGATGGGCTCCGCTGACCCAGGGTCAGGCACTGATTCCTTCCCCACCTCCCTTGGGACGAGTGCAGTTTCTGGGGTTCCTGGGGTGGGTGGTGATAGGTTGATCACGCTCCTCAGTTGGGCCAGGACTTTTCCAGGTTATCTCTGAACGTGGGGAGTCCCGGGAACCCCTCATCAGGTGCAGCAGAGAGGCTGGTGAGCCCACTCATCAGGGAGGGCGGCTCTCCCTCCGCAGGTGCCAGACAGCCGTGCGACGGTTGTGAGCAGCAGGGCCAGAGCCATGGTGCGGGGGCGCGCTGGCGAGGGGGCCCCTGCCGGGTGTGCCAGTGTCTGCACAACGGCACGGTGCTCTGTTCCCCCTACTGCCCTCTGGGCAGCTGCCCCCAGGTGAGCGGCAGGGCCGCGGGGCCGTGTGTAGAGGCCAGGGTGTTGCAGGCTGATGGGTGGCAGTGGGAGGGCCCGGCTCCACTGGATCAGCTCCCTCTTGTGCCCACAGGACAGGGTCCTGGTGGAGGGGACAGGAGAGTCGTGTTGTCATTGCACCCTCCCTGGTGAGTGGGTCTGGGGGAGAGGAGCCCCATGGGGAGATGGCGAGGACTCAGAGGGGGCCAAGGGGCAGCCCAGACAGGGGTACTGGGTTCACTGGTTCAGACCAGGGGAGCCTGGGTTCTGGGTCCCAAGGGGAGGAAGGGGCAGTCTGTTCGTCCTGAGGCTAGGGCTCAGTCTCGGTCACTTCTTTGGTCCTTTTGGGATCCCTGTCTCCTTAAGGCCAAGGCCACCCTCTCCTCTGTTTCTCTGGACCAGCCCTGCTTCCTTCTGTGTTCTCCTAGAGCAGCCAAGACAAAACTGGACTTTGAAGCGCATCTTTACTTGGAAACTGAATTATAAATGAAATAGGAAAATAACAAATGTTTGAAACAAAAATGAGGCATTTGGGGTCCAGATTCTTTATCCTAAAAGGACCCCCACAGACTGCTAAGGTTAGGCGATAACAGGCTGTTCAGTGCACAAGTGAGGGGGCGCTAGACTCCAGCTGTGGGGCTGCCTCTTTCCAGAGACACCCTTTTCCAGTGCTAGTAAGGCGCCCTGTTGGTGGCAGCAGCCCTGGACTCGGGACTGCAGCTGCTCCGTCCTAGCCCTAAAGTGGCTTTGGACTGGTAGCTTCGTCTATGGTCTGTAAATATTCAGTGTACATGGAAACCCACCTCACACAGCAGGAGGTGGAGAGGCCTTTCTCAGCACAGGGGCTATGCCCGGAGCTCCTGGGAAGCCATGGGAGAGGAAATGCCCAAGAGGTGAGGCTAGGGGCCCAGCACGAGCCTCTCTGGGGATGGAGGCCTCGCCCTCCTGACCGAGTCTCCCCTGCAGGAGGAGAGAAGAAGCCGGGTCATCCCACGACTGCTGCAGGCCCCAGCGCCCAGATCGGAGCCCCCCTGATCACCTACGTTCTGCCTCCGTCTGGAGGTAAGGGCCATGTGCTGTCCTAGTTGGGAGGGCTGCTTCTCAGGGGTTGCCCAGACGGGGAGGAGACACAGGACTGCTGGGATATCTAAGGGTCTGGAGGTCATCCCAGCTGCAATGGCCCCTCCGGTCAGCCCTGGACTAGCTTTCTGTCCTGGGCCTGTGTGGGTCATCTGTGTGGGTCTTTAAGTCCACAGCTACCCTGTGGCTTCCTGACAATGACGGCAGGGCTGTCCAGCTGCCTGACCACTGCCACCCAAGGCCTCCTCTCTCCTGCACCCAGATCCCTGCTACTCCCCCCTGGGCCTGGCCCAACTCCCCAAGGGGAGACTACAAATGGAGCATCCTTCCCGGGCTGCCCCCCTGGGGGTTCCCACCCCTGGGCCTGGTGGGCAGGACTGGAGCCCCCCAGAGGACACCAGACCCCCCTATCTACAGCTGGACCTGCTGCGGCCCTACAACCTCACTGGTCAGTGTGGCAGCAGGGGTGGGGACAAAGGGCAGGACGGGGGATTCACTGCTTTGGTTCTGACCCCTGCCCGCCCCCCAAGGCATCATCGTGCAGGGGGCTGGGGCCTCGCTTGTGCTGCAGTTCAGCAGCGACGGTCTACACTGGCACAGCTCTCGCGACATCCCGCCTGCCGTCCTGCCCCCACCCGAGGTACTGCCCCTGCCCGTGGGAGTGACCCACCGTGCCCCATCTTTACCCTGCTTCAGGGTCTTTCGCTGTCCCCGCCGAGGGCACGTCCAGCATTAGAGGTTTTGAACAGCTCCGAGGAGCAGGGACGGTGTCCTGTGGAGTGGAGGGCCCGGGGACCACTGTCTAAGACCATCAGGAAGCAATCAAAGTGGCTCAGGCAGGGGAGGTTGCCAAGCTCAGTGGCAGCAGCGGAGGGCGGAGCGGGGTGACATCAGGGTCACTCAGGGCTGTGTCCAGACAGCCTGCCTCCTCCCTGGGGCCACTAGGACAGGACTCCGCACCATGTGTCACTCATAGTTAAGGAGCACCTGTGTGTGCTGGCACGGCCAGGTCTTGGGGACACAGCAATGGGCACGGCCTTGCCCCGCCCTCAGGGCAGCCTGGAAGGGCCCAGCAGCTCGGGCCAGGAGAGCTGGGGTCCGGAGCAGGCCCATGTGGGACGGGTGGCTAGGGGCCTGCGTTGGACTTGTGGGCGCTGGGCAGGGTTGGGGACAGCTTTCCCTATGCCCACAGTTTTCCCCTGGGAGCTGGGAAGACATGCAGACATTTGACCGGATGGTGCAGGCGCGGCACATCCGGGTGTGGCCCCCAGAAGCCCCCCATGGCGAGGCCCCCCACAGCCTCCCTCTGCGGGTGGAGCTGCTGGGCTGCGAGCCAGGTACAGGTATGGGTGGACCTGGGCGAGTGTCTGGCAGGAGCTGCACTCACTCCTCACCAGTGTCCCCGCTGGCAGCATCTGGGTGCCCTGGGACTGGGCGCCGCTGTGCCAGTGGTGAGTGTGTCCCCAGTGGGGGCCTGTGCGACGGGGAGGAGGACTGTGAGGACGGCTCTGACAAGGAGGGCTGCGTGCCCCGGCCTGCTGGCACTGCCAGGTAGGGAAGCTACCCGCCGGGAGGGGCCCCCTGCACCCCAAGGCACCCGTGGGGTATGGCGGTCCTGTGGGCACAGAGGCCCATCAGGCTGAGCCGGCCCCTCCTACTGCTGCCCCCTCGGCTGCCCCAGTGGCTGCAGCTGGGGGCCTTCGGAAACCCCTCCCCGCCTTGGGGTTCTAGACCTCTCGGCCGTCTCAGTGTCTGCAGGTTAGTGGTTTTCAAGGGGGTGGTCCTTGGGGTAGCAGCACCCCGAAAGTCATTGGCACTGAAGATTCTCAGGCGTAAGTCCCACTGAGCCACTTGGATGCCCTTGCCCCCCTGATGGCATGGGGGGCTCAGAAGCCAGAGGTGCCCCTGAACCCCTCAGGTGATTTTATTTTCAGAGTCCTGTCCACAGCCAGGACCCCGGGCCTCTCCACCCAACGCAGCCCGCTGCTCCCCCAGCCCAGGGAGGTGAGTTGGGTGCTCTGGGCCCAGCAGTGGGGTGCAGGCGTGGGGAGCCCTGTTTCTGCACCCCACAGTTCTCCTCTCCCTCTGTGGTTCAGCTGGCACCGCCTCCAGGGTCAGTGACTGGTCTGGAGGTGAAAGGTTCTGCGCACCTGCTGAGGTGCCAGCCACAGGGTGGGCTCAGGGCAGGGCCGCTCAGACCTGGGAAGAGCCCTGAGCCTGGGGCCCCAGAGGCTTGAAGGATGGGGCATCTGGTCCGTGCGCTGTCACTGGGAACAGGGGCCCTAAGGGGATCACGGTCGTGACTCACACGGTCGTGAGTGTGGGCTCAGGGGATGAGAGCTGAAGTGCTTGGTGGGGCAGTGAGGACAGCCCTAAGCTCCCCGGGGTGTGGCCTTCAGGTGTGACAGGGGTCAGTCTCCACACCCTGTGCTGCTGGGATGGGATGGGAGGGGGTTCGGCCATCCGATGGGAGCGAGAGGCTGGCATCTGAGCTGCACAGGCAGCTGAGCCCTCTTCCTGCACAGGGTCTGGCCAGAGCTGAACTTTGGCATCCCGGCCAGGGGTCGCCAGTGCCCCCCCACAGGTATGTCACAGCCTCCAGCACCCCACCCCCCACCCCCCACCCTCGTCATAGTCCGCCCAACCCACCTGCCCTCTCAGAGTTCAGTCCCCTGACCTCCCCAGCTGAGTGGGGCTGGCTCCAGAGGGATGGAGACAGCTCACCCTGGTCCATCCCACCCACCTTCCAGATTCCAGGGTTAGAGGATGGGCAGGCAGGGAGGCCACAGCAGCTGAATGTCTGCTGGGCTGAATGTCACCTGGCCCAGCCTCTGCACCCCTTTCTGAGGTGTCTGCTGGACATCTGTGTGGACACAGGGAGGACAGGCCACCATGTGAGCACACTCCTCATGGGAAAGTGTTCCCTGCCTGTCGAGTGTCGTCTGCACGTGAGCCTGCGGGGGCTGTCCTTAGGGAGACTTGGCCAGCAGGGAGGGCTGGCCTGGCTGTGAGACAGTTGGTGTGCCCTGCCTCTGACCTCCTCCCTTGGGGGATCTTGGCCACCCCTCACCACCGTTCTGGGCCTCAGTATCTCCATTGGTGAGACTAGAGGTCTTATTGATGAGCCCGGGGCCCTCCGTGAGTTCCCAGGAAGGGTACTCAGGAGCCTGATGGCCTGGGTTTTGGTCTTTTGTGGAAAGAAAATGGAGCACCTGCTGCTCGGGTGTGTACGCAGGAACCGTGATGAGTTCCACTTCTCTCTAAGCCTAGCTTTTGTCGAAGGCTGTCTTTTATCAAGACCCTCCTGCTGGAAATGGGCACCTCGGACCGCCTTCACTGGCTGCCCGGGAGCTCCCAGCCCGTCTCTCGTAGGCTGTGGCAGCGGGCTTATTCTGAGTCTCCGTCGTGTTTGCTGCCACTGCTGAAGTAGCCCCTGTTCTTTTTCTCCCTAAAAGTCTTATTTTATAGTGAGTTTGACTGGGAAGCTACCACTCAGGTCGTCTTGAGAGTAGAGGGCAAATACCAGCTCAAAACTAAACTCTTCTACTTCCAGTTAAAGCTCTCTGTGCTCCTGCCCATTCTGAAGCTTCTCTAAGGAGGTGTGGGCTGAGGTCTTGTCCTTACCTCCACTGCCCAGAAGTGGGACACCCTCTCCAGGGCCATGTCTGCTTCCATTCAGGGAAGGTAGAGGGGAGGGGCGGCTCACCCTCCCTCCTGCACCCACAGGGAAGGGGCCAGTGAGTGGTGCCCCAGACTCTGAGTCTGTGCAGACTGTGGCCACGTCCCCCACACCCCAGCCTGAGACCAAGACCCAGAGACTAGAAATGGCAGCCGTGACAGTGCTCCCCACCCACCCGATGACTCTGGTGGCTCCAGCTGGTAAGACTCCGAGCAGCTGCTGGCAAGGCCTGCGTGCATCCCAGCACCTTACCTTTGGGGGATAGAGGCCCTGGGAAGTTGGCCACTTTGCTCAAGGTCACACAGCTCAAGGTCAGGGTTCCAGTAGGACCAGGTCTTCTGATCCAGGTCCTCCCCAGGTGAGGCAGGAAGTGGGGACACAGCAGGTGGCAGGAGGCAGGAGGTAGAGTGCTGGGAGGTGACAGGGGGCCTAAGACAGATAGGCCAGGTGTCCAGTCAGCTGACTGTGGTGGTCCCCGCAGGCCAGAGTGTCGCCCCGGGGACCTTCCCACCTGTGGTGTGCAGCCCAGGCCAGCTGCCCTGTGAGCTGCTAGGCTGTGTGGAGCAGGGGCAGCTGTGTGACAGGAGGGAGGACTGTCTGGATGGCTCCGATGAGAGGCGCTGTGGTGAGTGCCCACCCACAGGCTTCCCTGGGGGGTCTGGAGTCATGTGGGTGGTGATGGCATGAGGGCTCTAGATTTGGGGAAGTGCCTGCCTGCTCCCCATTTCTAGCTCATCTAGGAAGGACCTGGGAGACTCTTGGGGTAGCACGGAATTGAAAGAGACAGAGTGTGTAGAAGTAGGCAGCAATGTGTGTGTCTATGAGGATGGTGAGAGGGAAATGGGATAGGTCTCCAACACCAACCTGTCTTATAAAGCCTACCTGGCCTTTCAGGAGCATCATCTGCCTGCCCATTAATCCATTCATCCACCCATCCTTCCATCCTTCCATCATTTATCCATCCAACCATCCATTCCTCCATCTATCCATCCATCATCCTTCCTTCATCTATCCATTCATCCATCATTCATCCACCATCATCATCATCATCATCATCCATCATTCACCCACACACCATACATCTATCCATCTATCCAATCCATATCCACACGTCCATGTATTTATCCATCTATCCATCATCTATACAACCATCAGTATACCAACCATATGTCCTTCCATCCATCATCCACCCATCATTATCCACCTATCATCTATCTGTACATGCATATATACATACTTACCACATAAATTATCCACCATCCACATACCCATCTAGCCATCATATACTCATCATCCATCCATCCATTCATCCATATATACATACATACATCATACATCATCCAGCCATGAATGGGTCTATCCTTGATGTACCCACTATCCAACATCATTTACTCATAAATATATATATGCATATGTCATCCATCTATAGATCACCCATACATGCATGCATATGCACATGCCTACATGCATATTCCATCTGTCATTCATCCATCCATCTACCCACCCATACATACATCATCTATCATCCATCCACTCATTCATGTATCATCCATACACACATCAGAGTAGATCACTAGACTCAAAATCTAATCTTCTAACCAGAACAAGAGAAATCAAGTGTTGACTAAGTACTAAGTACTAAGTCATGGGCACCTGAGGGAGCACCCATTTAGTAAGAAGGTTGCCCAGGGAATGAACTGCTCTTCTAGAAGCAGTTCTAGAGCATCTTCTAGACGCTCTTCTGACCTTTCTGGACTGGCCATCACAGACAGGCTGTGTAGACCTTGATCTGCCTGGGAGAACCTGCTAGAGTAAGACGCACAGTTAAGGGAGGCATGCACCCATGTGGGAGGCATCAGGAGGAAGGAGAGGCTGGGACCTGTGGTCTGAGCTCCCTTCTGCTTGTGACCTGAGGTTGAAGGGGCTCTGTGTGCCATCCAGTCCGAAGCACTTATACTGCCCCCTCCCCGTCCTCACCCCTCAGGGACAGAGGGCACAATGCCCTTCACGGTGCCCACGACGGCCCTGCCTGGGCTGCCAGGCTCCCGAGTCCTCTGCTCCCCGAGCCAGGTGGTCTGCGGCAGTGGGGAGTGCCTGCCCGCCCACCGGCGCTGTGACCTGCGGCCTGACTGCCAGGACGGCTCGGATGAGGTCAGCTGTGGTATGTGCTGGCCAGGGTACCTCTGAGGGCCCCTCTACTGTGTCCCCTCTGAGCCCAGCCCTGCCATGTCTGCAGGGGACTGTGTGCTGGCACCGTGGTTGGCCTGGAGCAGCTGCAGCCACAGCTGTGGCCTGGGCCTGGCCTTCCAGCGCCGCGAGCTGCTGCGGCCCCCGCAGCCCGGGGGCAGCTGCCCGCCTACCCGGCTCCGCAGCCAGCCTTGCTTTGTGAGGGCCTGTCCAGGTAACCGGCACCCAGAGTCCCTGGGCCTCCAGGGGACCACAGGTGGGACACCTGGGCCAGGTTCCTTTCAGAGACCCACCAGGAGCATGGTCCTGCTCTCCTTGGGGAACCCAGTGTCCAGGCTCCTCCGGGGACTCTGGAAGGACAGACCCTTGGCTGTCACAGCCTCGCACCTCCAGGAGACTTGTCATGAAGCCTGTCCCATCCCTCCCCTTTCCTGCAGAGGGTCCCTAAGCATCTGGGTGTGGGAACTGGACTAGGGTCCACACCTGGCTCAGAGTGAGGCTGCTAATAGACGTGCCTCTTCTCCTGGGCTCCGTGTAGAAGGCTCTTCCCCCTGAATCTGAGTCCCCACCCTGCCCCCTTGCGTTCCAGAGAGGGTCCCCACTCCAGGGCTCTCTTCAGTCCGGTCAGGCCCCCTAACCTGGCTTCCACCCACTGCCACCAGGGGGCGCCATGCCCCAGATTCCAGCTGGCTCAGCCCTTTCTGGGCACCGAAGCCCGGCACGTAGAGAGCTTTCCCTGGGTCCCCTGCCTAGGAGAGGTTTCCCTGGACGGGAGGTGGCATCCGCGGGGCATTGCCCCAGGCTACCCACTTTCTACCACCTCCCTGACTGCTCACCTCCCCCTGCTCCCCCTTTTCCTCCCTGCAGTGGCTGGGGCATGGGCTGAGTGGGGGCCCTGGGGGCTGTGCAGCGTATCTTGTGGGGGTGGCCACCGGAGTCGCCGGAGGAGCTGCGTGGACCCCCCGCCCAAAAATGGTGGTGCCCACTGCCCTGGGGCCTCCCAAGAGCGGACACCGTGTGGCTTGCAGCCCTGTGCGGGGGGCACAGGTAAGGGAGCAGGGCCTGCGGGCATCCAGGGAAGGAATCTGCGGGGTGGGCTTCCGGGAGCTCACCCCACCTGGTGCCCATCTCCCACCAGACTGCGGGCCAGGCCGTGTGCACGTTAGTGCTGAGCTGTGCCAGAGGGCGGGGTGCCCCCCTGTCCGCCCTCCTGCCTGGACCCCGAGGTCAACAGAAGCTGCAGTGGGCATTGTTTGGAGGGTGAGGCAGACCCAGCAACCCGCCGTGGACACAGCTCTCGGGATGGGGGTGCCCACCAGGCTCCCCTCCAGGGTGCCCCCCCACTCCCAGGATGCCGCTGTCCCCCGGGGCTCCTGCTCCAGGACGCTGACTGCCTGCCCCGCTCGGCGTGCCCCTGCCTCGTGGGCGAAGAGCTGAAGCAGCCCGGGTTACCCTTCCTTCTGGAAAACTGCAGCCGCTGGTGAGGGCCCGCTCCGCTGGGAAGGTCTGCATTACAGACGGGGTTGCCGCCCTCGGCCTGACCCGGCTTGCCTCCTCCCTGCTCTGCAGTGTGTGTCAGCGGGGACGGTTGCCGTGCGAGCCGGGGGACTGCCCGGTGCCCTGCGGCTGGTCAGCCTGGTCCTCCTGGGCTCCCTGCGACCGCTCCTGTGGCTCCGGCACGAGGGCCAGGTTCAGGTGTGCGTGGGAGGCAATGGGAGAAGGCAGGGAAGGGGAGTGGGGGGGCCGGGAGACCGGAGAAGGCAGGGGAAGTGGGGGCGCGAGAGGGCAGCTGAGCTGGCACTTTGGTGGTGGGAACCCAGGGGCTTGGGCTGGGCCTGAGGGTAGCGTTTGGGGACAGAAGGTTGAAGAAGGTAGGAGCAAGGGGCAGCAGGGGTTTGGGGGAGAACAGAGATTCAGGCTACCACCCTCCCAGGTCTCCCTCCAACCCTCCTGCGACGTCTGGGGGTGCCCCATGTGAGGGCGACAAGCAGGAGCTGCAGGCCTGCCACACGGAGTGCGGGACAGGTAGGTCGGGGCAGGCACAGGAGCCGAAGCCCACCCCACCCCGCCTTCCTTGTCTGAGACTCACCCGAGGAACCTGGGATGGGCATGCAGGTCCCTGCACAGGGGCTCAAAGCCTCTCTGAGAGGCACCCTGGGAATGATCTCCATGGGTGGAGAAGCAGGGTCTCCCCAGGGACAGTCCAGGCATCAGGAGTAGGTGACTGGGGGCAGTCGGGCGTGAGGGTGGCTGGCTGGGTGCTGTGGGGATGGGAGGCGTTAGGAGCAGTGACAATGACCAGAGGAAGGCAGCCAGGCTGTTCTCCCTCATTCCACAGCGTGGGCCCCTCAAACAGGCAGTGTGGTTTGAGGTCTCCGTGCCCACCCTGCACCTGTGCAGAGGGAGTGGAGGGAGGAGAGAGCAGGAGAGTGGGGGCCAGGCCTGGGTAGAGGGCTCTTGTAATAAGAGAGGGAGGAAGGAAGGGCCCTTGGAAGGGCAACACTTTCTTGTGCTGGAACTGATTGAAGGAGGCTGGTTTAGAAGGCTCTGGAAGTTGATCTGGGGAAATATGTGGGTGGTGGGTGTGTCAGGTGCCCACTGGGCCCACAGACAGGTGTGGGACAAGCTGGGACCAGGTTCATGGGAGCCTCCACTCTAAGAGAGGGACCTGAGCCAGACAGTGGGGGTCCCACAGGGCCTGAGGCCTCCAGAACCCAGCACAGCTTTCTCAAGAGCCCGCCCCTGCCTCTGCCCCCAGCATCTCAGATGACGGGGTCCCTAAGCTTCCCAGGACCCCCACGCAGCAACCCTGTCCTTTCCCCGTTAGGGGCACCAGGCTGGACGCCCCGGACCCCCGGTCCGCCTGCTCCCGGAGCTGCCTGGCCCTTGGAGGGGAACCAAGCTGGAGAAGTCGGTCCCGGCTCTGCCCCGGAGACACGTTCTGCCCTGGAGACACCGCCCAGGAGGAGCCCTGCAATGTCCCTGTGTGTCCAGGTGTGTCCCCCCAAATCCTGGTGTGGCCTGAGCATTCATGCGGGCTGTGGAGCAAAGGGAGCAAGTCCCAGACACCTTAGCGGGGAGGGGCCTGAGGGCTGGAGCAAGTCTGCCTGTTTCCAGAAGCTTCTCCTCACCCCAGCCACGCCTCTCGGAAGCCCATCCTGACTGACCTGGCGGGAAGGAGCGTGTGGGACGGCACTGGAGGTGTGGGTGTCGCGGGGGCTGGAGCTCTGTTAAGACGCTGCAGGCCACGCACTCCAGCCGCTCCCACACCTCGTCCCTCACGTCTGTGTCCATGATGGTGCCCTTGGCTCTCCTGACAGTACCAAGCGTCTGGGGTCCATGGGCCCCCTGGACCACCTGCTCAGCAATTTGTGAGGGAGGCATCCAGACACGAGGCCGCAGCTGCTCTGGCTCCACTCCGGGCGACCCCGGGTGCCAGGGACCCCACAGCCAGACTAGGCACTGCGATGCTCAGGCCTGCACAGGTGCCCCTCCCTCCCGGGTCTGGGCCTCCCCCACCTGCCCCCGCCTCCCCAGGGCAGGTGATGCAGGGGTGGGGGTGGGCCTGCCCGACCACCTGTGTCTCCCCTGCTCCCACCCTCTGGCGATCAGCCCCTGGCTGTGACAGAGGGGAAGGTGCTCCCTGCGGTTCTTCAACCTGCTGACAGGTCACCACCTGTCACCTCAGTGCAGGCTCCCTTTCACCCCTCCAAGCCCTACCCTTCCCTCCTGCCCAGCCGAGATCCCTCTGTCTGCCCCTCCAGCCCAGTGCCCCAGGGACCAGGTGCTCCGCTCTGCAGAGCAGTGCCAGCAGCGGGGCGGCTCATGCTCTGGGCTGTGCCTGGCACAGGGCCCGGGCGTGGAGTGCACCGGCGTCTGCCGCCCCAGCTGCGCCTGTCCCCCCGGCCTCTTCCTGCACAACGCCAGCTGCCTGCCCCGTAGCAGGTGCCCCTGCCAGTGGCACAGGCAGATCTTCCAGCCGGGGGCCGCGGCCCGGCTGGACTCCTGCAACAACTGGTAGGCGCCCACCTCGGGCAGGGAGGGGAGGGGCGGGGTGGCTGGAGAAGCGGCAGGTGTGGGCTCACCCACCCCACCCCCCACCTCCCCGGGGCCAGCAGGGTGCCAGGCAGCGGTCCTGAGGATACAGTGAGTGAGACATGGCCTGGTGCCCAGGGGTGGGCATCTGCAAGGAAATGCCATGTCCCTTTGACTTACAGACCAGGGGTCAGAGAGGGGAAGTGATCTGGGATGGTCACAGAGCTTGAAGAGGGGCTCCTAACCTCTCCTCCAGTTACTGCTGCTGCTTTTCCTCACCAAGTCCCTCCCTGGGAACCACTTCCCAGTAAACAAAGCCAATACCAGGCCCTGCCAGCAGAGGGCGTACTAACCCCCCCCCCCCACACCCCCACCCCCACCCCGCTTTCTCATTTCATTTCCTTCCTTCCTCAGCTTCAGCTTTATCTTCCTCTTCCCCCTTCTGTCTGCCTGCCCCTCTCCCCGACTCCCTCCTGCATTCTCTGCGCCCCTCCTACTTCCTTTGGCTTTTTCTCAGATTCTTTCCCTGGAACTCCTACATCTTTGATATCTGGGCCTTTATTGGAGGAAAAGAAAGGAAAAGTGCACAGTTCTTCCCGGGAGACTCAGTCTAGGGTTGGCTTTGCCTAAGTTGCTCCTACTTGGCCCTGAGGAGCTGCTCAGAGTCATTTCCAAGAATCTTATAAATATGAATGGAATAAAAAGTCTGAAAGGTGACACCTTGGGACAAGAGGACAGTGCCCGGGGCATCAGTGAGCACTCGGAGGGGGAGCTGCGGGCAGGTGCCTGGGCGACCATCCTGGGTCATGTCATGAGCTTCGGTGGAACACGGAGCAACTTGCTTCACTTTAGACCCTGGGGTTCCCTCCTGTGCGGTGGACACAGGTCGCGGCCGCTTCCGGGGGAGGGCCACAGTGCTCGGGGGACAGGGGCTGATGGGCACCGGCGGGCTCTCTCTGCAGCACCTGCACCTCTGGCGAGATGGTGTGCACGTCGGAGCCCTGCCCAGGTACCCCGGTGCTCAGGAATGGACAGTGATCCTCGGGACTCAGAGGATGCTGGCCCCTTGAGATCAACTCCTGGAGTGCGGGCGGTGCCCTGTGGAAGTTGGAGTTCCGGGACGGCTGTGCAGCTCCAGGACTGTGGCCCTTGCCCCCATCGCAGTGGCCTGTGGTTGGAGCCCCTGGACCCCGTGCAGTCAGTGCAGCCGCAGCTGCGATGTGGGCCTTCGGCGGCGGTTCCGGGCAGGCACTGCGCCCCCCGCTTCCCATGGGGGCGCTGCATGCCAGGGCCCCAACATGGAGGCTGAATTCTGTAGCCTGCAGCTGTGTCAAGGTGAGAGCTGGCTGCTTCAGGGAGGAGTAAGAAGACTGGCAGCCACTCCCCTGGGACCCCAAGAGAGGTCAAGTGTTTCCCTTGGAGATGCCACCAAGATGTGCTCCCCGGGGAACCCAAGAGGGAGCACCCCTGGAGGCCGAATCTGGGAGCTCCCTAGAAGGGATGGTGTCTCCTGCAAGGGGTAAGCAGGGAGGAGTATCCTGGGGTGTTTGAGACCCCAAAAAGAGTGACTGGCTGTCCAGATGGGAGGATGAGGAAGTGGCCGCCATGACCTGGTGCCACCCCAGGTCCCGGAGGGGAGTGGGGCCCTTGGTCTCCGTGCTCCGTGCCCTGCGGCGGCGGCTACCGGAACCGCACTCGAGGCAGTGGCCCACGCAGCCAGATGGACTTCTCTACCTGTGGCCTGCAGGCCTGTGCAGGTGAGGGCAGCCCTAGCCACCGCCCAGGGCCCCTACCCGCCCACCCAGGGTCCCTGAGCAACCCCACGCCCTACCGGCCGCACCCAGAATCAACACCTCTGTAGGAGGGACCCAGGGAGCACTTAGTGCCCCTGGGCTGGCTGCTCATTTCCATGTCCCCAGGGCCGGTGACTGGAGTGTGCCCTGGGGACCAGCAGTGGCAGCTCTGTGCTCAGGGCCCTGCCACCTGCGCAGAACTCAGCACCCCACCAGAGACGAACCAGACCTGCCAGCCTGGCTGCTACTGCCCAGCTGGGATGCTCCTGCTGGTGAGGTCCCGCCTGCCCCACTTCCTGGGGCCTGGGGACCCCGGGTGTCAGGGAAGAGACAGCGAGGCCTGGGCAAAGGCAGAGCCAAAGGCAGGTCATGTTTAGTCTTCCTGGTCTGTTTTCTGTCTGTAAAGTGGTGAAGGCCTAGAAGGTCTTTTTGATTCAGGCACTGCCCTCTTATGTCATCACCCGTTATTTATTGAGCTCCTGCTGTATGATCAGTCTTGGGCTGGGCTACACTGTGGGAAGAGGGCCCTGCCCTCAAGAAGCCTCTAGTCTGGGGAAAACAGCCCCAGAGCCCCTAGAGTAAGACAGAGTCCTCGAATATACATCTGTGTGTTCTGGTAGGGGTGGGGTCAGTGTGGAGGCCTTCCTGGAGGAGGTGGTCCTGGTTTGAACAGCAGAGACTGGAGGGTGTGGAGGGGACTAGGGAGGTAGCCACACCGTCAGAGGACCGGGGGGACCAGGGCAGGGAAATATGGCAGGTGTGGTGGAGTTTGGACTAAATTGGGGTGCAGGGAGGGTTAACAGAGATGCTGCTGAACCTGGCTGTGGTTATGACTCAGATTCCGGGGGGCTCTGGGTCCAAATCAGGTTCTTCCACTAGCAGCTCGGTGACCATGGGGTGGATGTCCTCTTGCCTCAGTTTCTTTCTTGTGAACTTAGGGTCATAATGGACCTACCAGTAGAGTCCGAGATAGTCACGTTCTCCCAAGGCCTAGTCCCCAACCTCCAGTTCATAGGACTTTGAATCATACGTCACTACCGGAGGCCCCTGCTTGCAAATCTGAGACACTGCAGCTTTCGTCCAACAGTTCCGTCTGGTGTGGTTTTGATGATGAAAATGTGGTCTTTTTTACAACGTTCCTGAATAAATGGCACATCTCACCTCGTGTTAGTTGGTTTCCTGGGTGCTGGACTGTTGGCTCCATGCCCTGCAGTTGAAGGTGGTCATTTCCTCCCGATAACTGGGGGTGCACGCCCTTCCCCACAGCCCTGCGGCTGATGGTAGGAGAGAGGAAGAGGCAGGAAGCTGTGGAAGGGGTGTATGTGCTGGGGTGGGAGGGACGAGCCCTAGGAGGGGGCGCTGAGTTTTCACTGCGGGGAGCAGGCCCCGCCTGAACCCAGAAGATGATGGCGGGCGTCTGATTGCAGAACAGTGTGTGTGTGCTCACCCAGGACTGCCCCTGTGCCTACGGGGGGGCGCCTCTACCCCCGGGGCAGCACTGTGCTGCGGCCGTGCGAGAATTGGTAAGATTCCCTCGCACTCACAATGACCCTGGGACCCCCCTGACCCCCCGGCTCTGCTGTCCCCCCGAGGGCAGGGAGTGTTGACCTCCGGTGGGACACGAGACACCCATCCCATGCACCCTGACCCCTGCCACCCGCATCTCTCCACCCGCCCGTCTGACCTGCTGGGCTGCTGACAGAGCAGCTCACACGATGACTTGATGGTGGACACCTACCTCCTCTCCATTCTGGAGCGGAAAAACCAAGGGGCTGGTCCTCCTGGCACTGTGGGGACCCTCCGTCAGGCCCCTCCCCTCGCCCGGGGTGCTGGCGATCTTGCGCTCCTGGGTCTGCTCCCATCCCCATCTGCCTCCAAGCTCAAGCCCATCTCCAGGGCTGTCCTGTGTCCCCACATCCTTTTATCTGTGTCTGTCCACCTGTCCCTTTTGTACAAGGACAGCTGTCATAGGTTAGGACCACCCTCAGCAGCTCATTTTAATGTGGCTGCCTCTGTGTGCTCTCTCCCAAGAAAGTCACTTCTGGGGTTAGGGTATCAGGATATGAACTTGGGGGGCATACTTCAGCCCAAACAGTGCCCCTCTCTGCTGCTCTCCAGCTCCTGTGTCTGGCCGCATCACCAACTGTACCTTCCGGCCCTGTGAGGAAGGTGAGGGCCCCTTGGGCTCTGCTGCCCACCCGGTCCCCACTGGGGAAGGGAGCCCTGGGGCACATGGGCTGAGGGGACTCTGCCCAGGTGCCAGCCTGCGGTGCTCCCTCCTTTCTCCTCTCCCTCCTGGGCACCCAGGTCAGCCCCTGTGGTCACCCTGGACCCCCTGGAGCCAGTGCTCGGCCTCCTGCGGCCCTGCCCAAAGCCACCGGCACCGCTTCTGCTCCAGGCCATCCAGTGCGGCACTGTCCAGTGTGGCGCCATCGGCCCTGGCCCCCGCTTTTTGCCCAGGTCCCGAGGCAGAGGAGGAACCCTGCCTCCTGCCTGGATGTGATCGTGAGTCCCCTGAAATGGGGGGGGTCCAGCCCTCTGCCCGCCCTCTGCTGTCCCCACTGGCCAAGCCACCCTCTCCTGCTTTTGCTGTCCTCCCCAGGAGCTGGGGGCTGGGGCCCTTGGGGACCCTGGTCCAGCTGTAGCCGGAGCTGCGGGGGGGCGGTCTGCGGAGCCGGATGCGAACCTGTGACCAGCCCCCACCCCAGGGACTGGGGGGATTACTGCGAGGGCCCTCGGGCCCAGGGGGAGGCCTGCCAGGCCCTGCTGTGCCCAGGTACCTGCAGAGCCGGTCCGGCCAGGTCCGGGCAGAGGCGGAGCGCCATTGTGGGAAGCGTCCAGAGAGACGGGCCAGGAGGGCACCCACACAATGCTCTGTCCCTGCCCCTCAGCGACCAACTGCATTGCCATTGACGGGGCCAAGTACGGTCCCTGCGGCCCTCCCTGTTCCCGCACCTGCGATGACTTGGTGGTGAGTGCGGCTCCTCCGCTGCAGGACTGTGGGCCTCGGCCCGGGGCAGAGCGCTGTGGGGCCAGCAGCCCGAGGGTCCCTGCGAGTCCCTGCCCTTGTCTTCATTGCATCAAATATTTTCAGTTCAAATGTTTTTTATGGGTACAGTCTGTGACCCCAGCGCTCAGACAGGCTGAGGGGGCGGGAGTGGGGGAAAGAAACAAAAACAAAAGTTATTACCAGCTGGCGGAAACGCACGTCTTAAACACCACCAGCGCTTTGGTGTGTGGCCTCATCTCTGTGTGCGTGCGCGCGCGTGCGTGTGTGCATGTGGGTGTGACTTTACTCGTGCTGCTGGGACCAGGCAGAGGGCCAGAGGCGCCCAGCCAAGGTGGAGCCCTGCACTGGTGAGGAAGCCGACCTGAGGTTCTCAGGGCTTAAAGACCAGGGGGGCTCCCCACCGAGAGGAGGAAGGAGAGGTGCCTGCCTCCCGGCCTCCCCCAGAAGCTCCGAGCCCCTCCCCGGCGGCCCCCTTCCCTGCCAGCCTTCTGGCCGCTGAGCTCTCTGGTGCCTGGAAGATGCCCGCCTCCCAGCACTGACCAGACCCCCCTCAGCCCTCCATGGGGTTGTCACCCTGGGACCCTCCTCACAGCTTCCACTCCCCGCCCTGGGGTGGTGGTCAGAGTAGAAAGACCTAGAGAAACCCCTGACGCTGAAGACTAGCTCTTTTCTTCCTGCCTTTCTTAACAAAACCGGCGGCGGCGTGACTTGAGTTTGGAGCATGAGGACTGTGAGTGGGGCCCGCCTGTCCTCCTGGGGCCCCTCCTGCCCGCTCAGGCCATGTTGTCTGATGGCCAAAGTCCTCTCTTGCTGTCCCCAGCACTGCGTGTGGCACTGCCAGCCTGGCTGCTACTGCCCCCCAGGCCAGGTGCTGAGTGCTGACGGGGCCGTCTGCCTGCGGCCTGCCCGCTGCGGCTGCCTGGACCTGCTGACCGGGGAGCGGCACCTCCTGGGCGCGCAGCTGCTGAGGCCCGATGGCTGCAACTACTGGTGAGCAGGGTGTGGGGGGCACAGTGCAGGGGTGCAGGAGGACAAGGTAGGGGCAAGTGTGCATCTCTCTTGCTCCTGAGCTTTCCCGGGTCTCAGCGATGCTTCCAGAATTCCAGAGAAGATGGGGCAGGCACCCTGACTCCTGTCTGATAGGTGGGGAAACTGAGGCCGACCTGGCGGTTGCAAAGACCACAGATGTGGTGCTTCCTCTGCTGCCTGGCACTTTAGCGGCAGATGACATGAGCTCTGGCCCCAGAGAGGGCCCTGAAGTGGGCAGGTTGCAGGGGGACCTGAGACCTCAGGGGGAGTGGGGGGTGGGGAGAGGAGGGCAGAGGCAGGTGGAGGGGTGCATGTGGAGGGCATAGGCGGGACTGAGCTGCTATCCCTCCACCGGTGCCTCACGCCTGCGCAGTACCTGTCTGGAGGGGAGGCTGACCTGCACAGACCTGCCTTGCCCAGGTATGGACCCGGTTGGAGGGAGGTCACCGAGTCACAGAGAGTGGGCTGGGGGGCGGCTGTGTCCAGCGCCCACCATTCTCCCTTGCAGTGCCTGGCGGCTGGTGCCCATGGTCGGAGTGGACAGCCTGTCCCCAGCCCTGCAGGGGCCAGACGAGGACCCGCTCCAGGGCCTGCTCCTGCCCAGCTGCTCAGCATGGGGGCGCTCCATGCCCCGGGGAGGCTGGAGAGACAGGGGTCCATCATCAGCGGGAGATGTGCCCCCATCTGGCTGGGTGCCCAGGTGAGCACCCCACGGGTCTGCCCCAATCGGTGAGCCATGGCCTCCTGGGCCCCTAAGCAGTCGGTTCTGTCTTCTTGGCACAGTGGATGGAGCCTAGAGCCCATGGGGACCGTGGTCTTCCTGTAACGCCTGCCTGGGGCAGCTCCATCGGAGCCGGACATGCAGCTGGCCCCCCACCCCTGAGGGCGGCAGGCCCTGCCCCGGGAGCCACAGGCAGAGTCGCCCTTGTCAGGACAACTCCACACGCTGCGCAGGTGAGGGCTCTGGGAGGGCTCGGGATCTCTGGATGGCTGGGATGCTGACTCTGACCTTGGCCTCCGTGAACATCGCCTGTCACTCTCTTTGAAGGGGAGCTCTCAGTCACTCATCTGTGGGCTGGGGGCACGGTGGAAGGTCCCCACAGGTGTGGGCATGGCAGGAGGGCAAGTCCTCAAGTGCTGGGTCCCCAGGACGGCCCCGTTCACACCCTGCCTCTCTGCTCCCTTCTGCCTAGACTGTGGGGGTGGCCGGGGCCTCCTCCCCTGTGGGAGGCCCTGCCCCCGCTCCTGCCAGGACCTGTCCCCTGGGAGTGTGTGCCAGCCGGGCCCGATAGGCTGCCAGCCCAGCTGTGGGTGTCTGCCCAGCCAGCTGGCCCAGGATGGTCTTCGTGTGCCCCCAGCTCACTGCCGCTGCCAGTTCCAGCCTGGAGCCATGGGTCAGTGCTGCCCCTCACCTTCCCCTCCAGCACCGGCCCCTCTGCTCAGGAGGCCCAGCTTGGGGTGCAGGATGGAATGGGCAGCCTGGCCCCTCCAGGGCTCTTACCGTAGTCTGCCTATGTCCTGCTACACCCCTGGGCTGGCCAGGAACTGGGCACCAGGGGTGGAAGCTGACAGGGAGGGAGGTAGAGGCGGAGAGGGGCACACTGACCTGTGGGGAGCCCCCACTGCTCCTGTGCCCTCAGGGGTCCCTGAGAACCAGAGCCGGTCAGCAGGGTCTGGACTTAGCTCCTGGGAGAGCCTGGAACCCGGAGAGGTGGTGACAGGGCCCTGTGAGACCTGGTGAGCAGGGCGGCAGGGAGGGCTGGGCAGTGGAGGTGGGCAGGCTCCTGTCCACTGAAGCCCCACCCTTGTCCCCAGCACCTGTGTGGCAGGCCGCCTGCAGTGCCAGGAGGTGCCTGGCTGCCCTGGACATGGGGTCTGGGGCCCCTGGGGTCCCTGGGGGAGCTGTAGCGTCCTGTGTGGGGGAGGGGAGCAGCTGCGCACACGGGGCTGCGCCCGGCCCCCCTGCCCAGGGCCTGCCCGCCAGAGCCGCACCTGCCACACCCAGGTCTGCAGAGGTGAGTGCCCCACATCCAGGCCAGCCTCTGCCCTTGACACTCCCACTCTGGTTGATTCATCTTGGCCTTGACCCTGAATCCTGGTGCTCTTGACCTCTCCCACCCCCATGTGCTATCCTGAGCTGGCCTGTGATGGACTAGCAGGAGGGAAGTAGCCATACTGGAGGCTGTTCCAAGGGTGGGGTCATCAGTGGGAGGAGGCATTAACAGGGTCCCAAGGGGCAGAGCCAGCTGGGGAGCGTGGGGGACTGCGTAACGTTAGGTGGGGGCAGAGAGTGCGGAGGGCAGTGGGGCCGGCTGGGCCCTGACTCGGTGTCTCCTCAGAGGCAGGCTGCCCGGCTGGGCGTCTGTACCGGGAGTGCCAGACTGGCGAGGGCTGCCCTTTCTCCTGTGCCCATGTGACTGGGCAGATGGGCTGCTTTGCTGACGCCTGTGAGGAGGGCTGTCACTGCCCTCAGGGCGCCTTCCAGCATCACTCAGCCTGTGTCCAGGTGAGAACCCATCAGGGGTCTCCCCTCCTTCTCCGGCCGGCATGTTCCACTGCAGTCCTGTGGCCTCGATGGCTGGCTCTGCCTCACTGGCCCAGGTCGGGCTTTCTGAGTCTGTGTCTGCGGGACAGGCAGAGTTGGCTCCCAGAGGACAGGCTAGGGCCACGAAGCTCCTGGGTGTCCCCAGGGGTGGGGACCTGCTCTTCCCCAGCACATGTCCCCAGCGCCCACCTCCATTGTGCAGCCACCCCTGACCAGTGCGGCCAGCATGTCCCCTCGGGCTCCTGAATGCTTACCTCCAGACAGCTAAGGGTAGTTTCTTGTCAGGCCTAGTGGCTGTCCTCTGGTGACATTCAAGCCACAGCAGGGAAGCATGGGTCCTCACTGCTCCCTCCCCTCCACACCTTTGTGGAGACAGTTGCTCTGACCCCAGATTCCTGTCTCCCACTATGGGATCCAGATGGCCGGGCAGGAGCTGACTCTGCTCTGCTGAGCCCACAGGAGGTGGAGTCCCCACCCCAAACCGAATCCTGATCTTGAAGAGTGTCCCGGTGGCCTCCCCCAGCCACAGGTCTAGAAGGCCATGGCTGGAGCAGCTGGCACTGAGTCGGGGGTCACCAAGCGGCCAGACTGCCATGGCAGAGCTAGAAGCAAACTCGGGGGCGGGGATTTCTGCCCACAGCTCTTCCCCTCAGGGCTCCTACCCGCATCTGTCTGGCGTGGGGTTCTGCCCCACCGCCTATGTCCTAGCTCAATCCTCTGCAGCAAAGCCGTCTTGATCACGGGCATACCCCTGCCACAGCGAACCGCCCCACGGACTCCAGGAAAGCTCTGCTAAGGCCCCGAGTCCACCCCGGCCGGACCTCACAGCCCCTTCCTCATACCCCTGCTCTCCCCACCCTCTGAAGAGGAGCATCGCGGACAGGCAGAGGGCAGTACCTGGCAGGGGCTCGGCCTATGTGATTCCCCTCTCTCCTTCCTCCCACCCCAGGAGTGCCCCTGTGTGCTGCCGGCCATGCTGCTGCAGGAGCTGGGAGTAGCCAACCCCTGGGCCCGCCCCCCAATTCTGGGAGAGGGGAGTCAGTCCTTAGGCCCTGGAGATGAGCTGGGCTCTGGTCAGACCCTCCATATAGGCTGCAGCAACTGGTGAGGGGATGAAGAAGGTGGGGGAGATTTGGGGTCCCAGGAGGGGGCACACTGGGTTTCCCTGCCCCTCCCCTGGCCTGGGTTAGCCCTGCTGTCGCCACCTTTGCCTATGCCCCCTTGTCCCGGGTCCGTGGACCCTGCCCCTCACCCCAAGCCCTCTCCCCAGCTCCTGTGAGCACGGGAAGCTGTCTTGCTCTCTGGGGAACTGCTCCAAGGCTGGTGGTGACCTGGGTCCTTGGGGTCAGTGGGGCCCGTGCTCCCGCTCCTGTGGTGGACTGGACACCCGCACCCGCACCCGCCAGTGTGCACGCCCCACCCCTGCTCCTGGCGACCAGGGCTGCCACGGGTCCCTCCAAGACCTCGAGAACTGTCCCAGCCCGGACTGTCCAGGTAAAGGGAGCAGGGCCCACCTCCGCCGAACCTCTCCTGTCTCTGCCCGTTCCTCTTGCTCTCTCTGGCCCTCTCTCTCTTACTATGTGGCTCACTGCTTTTCTTCTGTTTAAGTGCCTTCAGTCAATATTTCTGAAACTCTTCCCAAATGCACCTTACTGTGTGTGAGGGGGGACCTGACCTTACAACTCAGGGCCTCAGATAATCCATTTCAGCGTGTGGGGAGACTTGTAGGAAGGTGCAGGTGATATGGATGAACTGGGAGGCTGGGAATTCTCCATAGAGGGATAGTCCAGGAGGGCTTCCTGGAGGAGGCAGCATCTGGAGGGATTTGAGGGATGGAGAGGAGCTTGACAAGCATTGGCAGGGAAAGAATGCCATGTAGCAGAAACAGCTTGAGCTACTGTGAGAAAGTGCTGTGCTTGGGGCCTGGGGTGTGCAATGGAGAGCAAGCTGGGAGGAAAGGAGTGTGAACTGGATACCAAAGGGTTTGGAGGTTCACCCTGGTGAAGCAGCGGTTAGGCCCACTTCCCCCAGCTGAGCACAGTCCACATACATCCCAAGGATCTGGGTTTGCATCCCGGGGCCAGGAGAACAACCAATATAAACAACTAAATAAAGTAAATCAAAATGCTTCTTCCTCCTCCCTTTGCCTGCCTGCCTATTCACTTTTGTTCCTGTCTGCACCTTTCCTTAAAGAAAAAAGGGTTTGGAACTGGACCCAGACTTGGTCCTGTGTGTTGCAAGCTGGGAAACACTAATGAGCAGGGTTTTCCTTTGGTGCAGGGGCTGCAGGTTCCACGGTGGAGCCAGTGACAAGCCTCCCAGGTAACCTGGGGCCTGGGGCCTCCCCCCACCCCAACCCTGATCATGGCCAGGCACCCAGGTAGACTCATCGGGGATGCTCCCTTCTGCCGCAGGTGACTGGGGCCCATGGTCCCCATGGGCCCCCTGCTCCCGCAGCTGCACAGACGTCGTGTACCCTGCTCGGCGCAGGTGCGCCCGCCTCTGTCTGCAGAACTGCACCCGGGGGGAGGCCTGGCAGGAGCGCCCTTGCAACCTGCCTGCCTGCACAGGTGTGCCTTCTGGTCCCCACCTCAGACCCTGACCTGAGTCTAATGCCAGCATCCACCCTCCAACCGCTCACTCTCATCCGCATCCAGTCTCCAAACCCCAGTGTCAAAGACCCTCGAGCAATATCGAGTTCTTGCCCTGACAGCTGATCACGAGTCCGTGTCTGGCCCTCTGCAAACCCCGACAGCTGCCAGGAGCCAATGTCCACTGTGTGTTCTGAGCAAGCACCCAAAATCCCATCCAAATTCCTCAGCCGCCCGGTATGTCTGGGACCACTGTCCCCTATGACAAAAAGAGAAACGAAGGCTCAGTTGCCAAAGCCACACAACTGTTAGTATCAGGTCCGACAGGGGATGCCTGAGCTCTGGTGAGGGGCTAGCTGGCCCCAGCGGTGGATGCCCACCCTTGAGCAGGGTCTGGGGGGAGGGTGGGGCCGGCTCCTTGAGTCTGGACCGACTCCAACCTGGCCTCGTCCTATCCCGCAGCACTGCCCCTGTGTCCCGGCCCTGGCTGTGTGGCCGGGAACTGCTCCTGGTCCGCCTGGGGCCCGTGGGAAGCTTGCTCCCGAAGCTGTGGGGTGGGCCAGCAGCGCCGCCTGCGGGCATACCACCCTCCGGGGCCGGGCGGACACTGGTGTCCGGACATCCTCACAGCTTACCAGGAGGGTCGCTTCTGCAACCTGCGGGCCTGCCCAGGTGAGGTGGGCTGCTGAGGACCCTTCCCAGACCCTGGTTGTCTTGGTGGGACCCTGCCCCCTCTGGAGACACTTCTCTTTCCCATGCAGTGCCCGGGGGCTGGTCGCGCTGGAGCCCCTGGTCCTGGTGTGACCGGAGCTGTGGAGGGGGCCGATCCCTGAGGAGCCGCGGCTGTTCGAGCCCCCCGCCCAAGAATGGGGGTGCTCCCTGTGTTGGGGAGAGGCACCAGGCTCGGCTCTGCAATCCCATGCCCTGTGGTATGGCAGCGGACTTGGCATCCTCCCCTACCTCTAACTCCATCCCTGTGTCACAGCAGCAGGGACAGCTGTTAGCTCCTTGGCCAGTTAGGAAGCACCCTGCCCTGTCTAGCTCTTTGGAAGATTTGAGGGTGATGGGCTTGATGGGCTGTGGGGTGAGCCCCCTCGCCGCAAGCGTCAGCTACTGCTGTCACTGGCTCTTTCCAAGTCCCTGACCCTGTGGGCTTCGGACACTTTGTGCCACCATGTCCATTAGGACATTCTACCCACACTGGCCCTCCCTTCCCTCCCTCTAAATGACCGCTGACCTTAGCTGCAGAAATCCCGTCCAGCTCAACAGTTACTGGGGCCAGGTTAGGAAGCGGGAGCTCACAGGCAGGTGACAGGAGCGGTCACTCAGAGTGTCCCCATCCCAGGGCCGCTCTACAGTCCTGTGTTTCCGTGGCCACCGACATGGGGCGAGGAGGGCCAGTAGCTTCACAAAAGGAAGGTGTTGCTGGGAGGATGTCTGAGCCTTGGGGTCTGGGGTCCTCCTGACCGGTCATCCCATCTGCTCAGGGGAGGGCTGCCCGGCAGGCATGGAAGTGGTTAGCTGTGCCAACCGCTGCCCCCGCCGCTGCTCCGACCTCCAGGAGGGGGTCGTGTGCCAGGACGGCCAGGCCTGCCAGCAGGGCTGCTGCTGCTCTGAGGGTAGGTGCTGCCCGTACCCCAGGTGGCCCCGTGGGAAGGTGGGCACTGTGCCAGGCTGCTCTGAGGGCCACTTCCTCACAGGCTCCCTGGAGCAGGACGAAGCCTGCGTGCCAACTGCGCACTGTGAGTGCACGGATGCCCAGGGCTGCAGCTGGGCCCCCGGGAGCCAGCACTAGCAGGCCTGCAGCAACTGCGTGTGCCAGGCGGGGCGGCTGTCCTGCGCGCCCCAGCCCTGCCCCGGCCCCGCCCACTGCGCCTGGAGCCGCTGGTCGGCCTGGAGCCCCTGCAGCCGCTCATGTGGGCTCAAAGGACAGCAGAGCCGCTTCCGGTACGGGGCTGCTCAGGCCAGACATCACCTCTCCCCCCGGGGGTCTCCCTGCCTGGACATGGGCTCCTTCCCTGATGGTCCCTGCTGTGACTGTGCACCCTCCCTGGGGCCTGGCTCCAGCTCTTATCCCTGGGCCACCTCCAGCCCACACTGGCCCTTTCTGGGGGTGTCTCACCTGGAGGTGGAGGGATGAAGGTCGGGGCCAGCTCTCCCCTCCCCGCCCCGCCACCCAGGTCATCCACGTCGGACTCGTGGGCCCCGGAGTGTCGGGAGGAGCAGTCCCAGAGCCAACCCTGCCCTCAGCCCCCGTGTTCACCTCTGTGCCTGCACGATGCCCGGTCCCGCGCCCTGGGGGACAGCTGGCAGCAGGGCGAGTGCCAGCAGTGGTAAGCGGGGTGGGGCAGGGGAGGCTGCCTGTCTGCCCTCTGGATGGCAGCGTCCGAGTCTGGCCTCCTCCCTCAGCTCCTGCACCCCTGAGGGCGTCCTGTGTGAAGAATCCGAGTGTCCAGGTCTGGGATTCCGTCCCCCCTCCCCTCCTGCTTTGCCGTCCATCTGCTCTGGGTCCTGCATTTCCCTCCTGCCTGTATTTCTAACTGCCGCCTTGTGTCATGACAGTCCCCAACCTCCCCCAACTTCATTCCCTCTAACCGCTCTCATGGCACCCGTGTCCTCCCACAGTGCCTGGGGCCTGGACGCCGTGGTCCCCCTGGTCCGGCTGTCCCATCTCTTGTGAAGGTGGCGACCAGGTCCGCACCCGGCTCTGCACAGCCTCTGCTCCTCACGCTGGGGTTTCCCCCTGCCCGGGTCCCGACATCCAGAGCCAGCGCTGTGGGCAGCAGCCTTGCCTGGGGCTGCTGGAGGCCTGCTCCTGGGGCCCCTGGGGGCCCTGCTCCCGCAGCTGTGGCCCAGGCTTGGCCTCCCGGCCCGGGTCCTGTCCCTGCCTGCTGGCCGAGGCCAACCCCACCTGCAATGGCACCTTCCTCCACCTGGGTACCCGGGCCTGCTACCAGGGGCCGTGCCAGGGTGAGTGCGCCCTTTCAGGGGCACCCCTTGCTGCTGGGCAGCAGGGCGGAGGGCAGGTAGGAAGGAGGCTGGGTTTGCTCAGGGAAGCCCCGGGCGACACCCTGTAAACCTGGTCCCCAGAGCAGTGCGTGTGGAGCAGCTGGAGCAGCTGGACGCAGTGTTCATGCCAGGTGCAGGTCCAGCAGCGCTACCGACACCAGGCGCCAGTGGCTGGGGGGGCCGGGGAGGGCCTCCCCTGCACACGTCTGGACGGCCACTTTCGGCCTTGCCTCATCGGCAACTGCTCTGGTGAGGCCCCACGAAGCAGGGAGCAGAGCCCTGGTAGGCCTGGAGGTCCCACCCCCAGCTCCCATAGGAAGGATTCTCAGGGCCCCCGCGGGACCTTAGAGCAGTCACCTAGGCCCACACGACCCGACCCTTGGCAGCCCAGTTATTCCCTGCCCTGCCGTCAGCCACTCCCTTATCACGGCTGCTCTCCCAGCCTTCACTGTGACCCTAGCTTTGCAGCTGGGCCTTTGTCCACTTGCAGCTGCCCTCGGGTACAGTGGTCTTGCCCACCTCCCGTGATGCCATCCCCGCCTCTGCCCTCCATCTCCCCTCCTCCAGGCTTCAGGTTCCCTGCAGTCCCCATCCTCCATGCAGCGTCCTGGCTCTCCAAGGCCCAAACCACGCTGGCCCTGCCCTGGAGACACCCCCGGGGGGGTGACACTGGCCTGTCCTCAGGTCTGGCAGGGGCAGTCTTACACTCTTAGCTGCTGACAGCAAGGGCCCTCGATGGGACCACACTCTTCTCTGGGCTGGGGGTGGAGGAGCTTCTGGGCGACCCCCCAAGCCTGCCTCCTCCTCTCCCCAGAGGACAGCTGCATGCCTCCCTTTGAGTTCCAAGCCTGCGGCTCCCCTTGCGCTGGGCTCTGTGCCACACACCAGAGCCGCAGGCTCTGCCAGGATCTGCCGCCTTGCCAGCCTGGCTGCTACTGCCCGGAGGTGAGGGAGGGCCCGAGGGGCGCCCCAGGATCCGCTGTCTACACTCCTGCTCCTCTCCCTCCATGGTGCCACAGCGACACCCCTTCTCCAAACCCTCTGCTTCAGGGCCATTCACCTGTCTACGCAAGTGCACTGGCTGTGGGCCAGGCACTATGCCAGCTTTAGGGCACACAGGTGACTGCCTCCCGGCCCTGTGCTTGTGTCCCCTGCACAGGGGCTGCTGGAGCAGGCTGGAGGCTGCATTCCCCCAGAGCAGTGTAACTGCTGGCATGTTTCTGGATATGGAGCCAGGGTGACCTTGGGCCCCAGGGACCGCCTGCAACTCGGCTGCAAAGAGTGGTGAATAATGGGGGTGGAGGTGGGAGAGGGGCAGCCTAGAGGGCTGGGACAGGGGTAGGGGGTTAGAGGGGAGTCCCCCAAGGGCCTGTCTCCCATGGGGAGGACCAAGCTGCGGGCCAGCCCCCTCCTGCTCGAGTGAGCCCAGGGCTGAGGTTCCCAGGTGGGCCCCCACCTGCTGCTCCGGGCTGGGCCTGCCTCCCAGAGCCCACCCTGACTGCCCCCCCGCCCACAGTGAATGCCAGCTTGGGGAGCTGCGGTGTGCCAGTCGGGGCTGCCATGGTAACTCTGGACTGGGGAGGCCAGCTGTCCCTGTTTGGCCAGGACTGGGGGATTCAGGGACCTGGAATTCTTAGTGCTGGGACAGATTGGGACTGTCCCCACAGACCAGGGCGGTTGGTTGGTCACCCTCCCCTAGCCACCCCCACCCCCCAGCTTCCCTCTTGCTTGCCCCTCTTGATCATTGGTCAGCAAATCCCTCCCTGTCCACGGGGGTCTCCGGGAAGGATGCACACACACTGTCTTTCCCAGGTCGCCTGCCTCTGAGCGGCTGGTCCGAGTGGTCCCCCTGGGGACCCTGCCTGCCACTCAGCCTCCTGGGCCCTGCCTCCAGGACTGCCTTAGAGGGACACTGGCCCCAGGACCCAACCAGCGCCTCCCCTACCTCGGCCCCTCTGCTGGCCTCGGAGAAGCGCCGCCATCGCCTCTGTTTAGACCCTGAGACTGGGAAGCCATGGGCTGGGGACCCAGATCCCTGCACCGGGTCACTCAGCCAGCAACGCCTCAAGTCTGCCAAGGTCACAGGGACGGGCAGTGGCTGGAGGGGTCCTGGAATGAGGGTGGTGGGCCTGGCTGGGTTGGGCTGACCACGTTGTTCGTTGCAGTGACCAGACAGGCAGTTCGCCAGCCTGCTGGACGTGAGGCTGGGAGCCCAGAGAGGAGTGTGCAGGACTGGGCGTGGAGGCAGGAGGGAGGTGGGCCCTGGGTACTGACTTGCATTTTATCTCCCCAGATTTATGCCAGTGGGGTCCTTGGGGACCCTGGAGCCCTTGCCAGGTGTCCTGCAGTGGGGGGTTCCGGCTGCGCTGGAGGGAGGCAGGGGCTCCCCCTGGAGGAGGCTGCCGGGGTCCATGGGCTCAGACTGAGAGCTGCAATACAGGCCCCTGCCCAGGTGATCGGTCCTGGACTCCGGTTTCCGGAGGAGGGGTGGTAACATACAGACATGCCTGGGGGGCTAGGGGGCAGACGGCCATCCTGGGCACCCAAGAGCACCCCAACATTGACTCCTCCTACCACCTGTTCCTCAGGGGACAGCTGTGAGGCCCAGGACACTGTGACTAGCCTTGACTGTGCCAACCAGTGCCCCAGAAGCTGTGCTGACCTGTGGGACCGTGTGCAGTGTCTGCAGGGACTGTGCCTCCCAGGTGGCTGAGCCGCACCCTCAGCCTGACCAGGGGACCCTCGGGCTTTGTACAGGATCATGAGTGACAGGGCAGTGAAGGGGGCCTTGGGTCACTTCTGCAACCATGGAGGTCATGCCCAGTGAAGCTTGGTCAGGGTGGGGTGCTCTCAGCTGGCTTCAGAGGTCCGGGGTGGGGTGCCGCGGCCTTATCCTGTGCTGTGGCGGTGGGTGGCGTCACAGAGTATAGGTCGTGTGGCGGGACCCAGGGTCCCGTGCCCGCCGGGGGCTGCGGAGGGGCCCATCATGCGTGCTGCCCGGGCACTGACTTCTGCTTGTCCCTCCCAGGCTGCCGCTGTCCCCCTGGCCAGCTGCTCCAGGACGGGCGCTGTGTGTCCATCGCGTCTTGCCACTGTGGCCTCCCCAGCCCCAATGACTCGTGGGTGCTGGCCCCGGCCGAGGTGGTGCGGCTGGGCTGCCAGAGCTGGTGCGCTGCCCGCGGCGCGGGGGCCTGGAGCCGGGCAGGGCGCGGACACGGCTGGGAGTGAAGGCTCCGGTCAGCCTGGCTCGCGGCTGAGCCCTTTCTGTACCTCACTGTCCATAGCGCCTGTGTCAATGGGTCCCTGGCATGTTCACGCCAGGAGTGTCCGGCCCTGGGGCCGTGGTCAGCCTGGAGTGACTGCTCAGCCCCCTGCGGTGGGGGCACCACAGAGCGCCATCGGGACTGTGAGGGAGACCCAGCTGGGGCACCATGTCAGGTCCAGGACACGGAACAACAGCGGGACTGCAACCTGCAGCCCTGCCCCGGTGAGCACCCCGTGAGCCTAGGACGCCGCCCCGCAGGTGCTCAGCAGGGTAACACCCTGCCCTGGGATGCCACCTCACTCTCTGCACACCCCTCAGCATGCCCACCTGGCCAGGAGCTGCGCACCTGCGCCACCCCGTGCCCGCGTCTCTGCTCACACCTGCAGCCTGGGGCCCTCTGCTTGCAGGAGCCTTGCAGGCGGGGCTGCGGCTGCCCTGAGGGGCAGGTAGGTCCAGGGGCGCTGTGCCTGACTCTGGGAGGGGCCTGGGAGCCAAGGGGTGAGGTGGGAGTCTGTTGTGACTGGATCTGTGCCCCAGCTGCTGCACAATGGCACGTGTGTGCCCCCGGACACCTGCCCCTGTGCTCAGATCTCTCTGCCCTGGAGCCTCAGTCTGACCCTCGAAGAGCAGGCCCGAGAGTTGCCCCCAGGAGCCGTGCTCACTCAGAACTGCACCCGCTGGTGAGGCCTGGGCTGGGGGTGGGGGTGGGCAACCACGCTGGGATGGGAAGAGGGCATGGGGACCTCTGAGCTTGTGCTTCTGTCCCCACAGCACCTGCCATGGGGGTGCCTTCAACTGCTCCCTCACTGACTGTCAGGGTGAGATGTCACTGTCCAGGTCCCTGCTGGCCCCTCCCAGGTCCTGCTGAGGGTGAAGCCCCTGTGCCCCTCCATCATACTGGCCCCTACCTGCCAAGGGCTCCCTGATTGCCCAGCACCGACCTGCTGGTCATTGGGGCCCTGGGCAGGCTCTGTGTCCTGAGAACCAGGGCCGTGAGTGGTGTGGAAGTGGGTCTCTCCCCGCAAATGGGGACACTGAGGCCTAGAGGGTGGGCGGAAGTCCCCAGGCGGTGGGTCTGCCCTGTGCACTGTGACCCCGGTTTGGTCTGGGTCAGCAGGCTTCTGCTGAAGGCCGGGCTGTGTGTGGATTTAGAGGCAGGCGGGCAGGGCCTGTGTGCACCCCAGCCTGCTGCGGAGGGCAGGCCACCCCTTGAGGCCACTGGACCAGAGCCGGCTCTGGCTCAGAGAAGCAGCCGCTCCCACAGGATAGGAAATTGGGGCTGAGGATGGAGAGGTCGGGGTTGGCAGGACTGGTAGCGGGGTGGGGGTCTTCCCGAAGACCTGGGGTGGTCCCTGCCTATTTGGGAGGATGGATAAGAGCAAAGAGGTTTGGAGGCTGCGGAGCCAACTGGGCAGTTTGTGGGGAGAGAAGGGATGTGAGAGCCTGGCGTGGAAGGTGAGGATGGAGACTGACTCAGGCCGACCCTAATGGTGGGGTGGGCGGTCTTCCCTGCCAGAGTGTCCTCCTGGGGAGCTGTGGCAGCAGGTGGCCCCCGGGGCGCCAGGGTCCTGTGAGCGGACGTGCCGGGAGCCCAACACCACGGACACTCAGAGCAACTGCAGCGCCCCAGGATGCGTGTGCTCGCACGGACGCCTCCGCAGCCAGGCCGGCCCCTGCGTGGCCCCGGAAAGCTGCGAGTGCTGGCACCACGGGCGCCCCCATGCAGTGAGCACCGCCCCTCCTGCCACTCAGCCCCTGGGCCTCCTCCACCATGGGCTGCCCCTTCAGCCGTCAGCCATCGGACTGTCTCAGACCCCAGTGGCCCCTCTTCCTCTGGAAACCTGTCACCTGTCACCTAGTCCTTGGTCCCTGCTAGGCTGGGTCTGGGTGGGGTTAGGGGAAGCCCATGGGGGCCAGGTGGAGGAGACTCTCCCCTATCTCCCCAGCCTGGATCCCAATGGCAGGAGGCCTGTGACAGCTGCCACTGCCTCAACGGGACAAGTGTCTGCTCCCCACGCTGCCCCGCCCTCGCCTGTGCCCAGGTACCCGCCTGCTGCCTCCCTGGAGCCTGGGGCCCTCCCCAGAGGCTGGGGTGAGGGCAGAACTGAGTGGACTGGGGCTGCTCCCCCACAGGGCGAGGTGGCACTCCAGGAGCCAGAGAGCTGCTGTCCCACTTGCCGCAGAGAGATGCTGGGTACGGAGGAGGTGGTGGGTTCTGCCTACCGTCTCGTGCACCGGGCCCTGCTCCCAAACTGCCCCCATGCCTTCCCAGGGAGGCCTGCCCTGGGGATTGGCAGAGGGAAGACCCTGGTGCCCTCTCAGCCTGACGTACCACCCCAACGCACTCCCCAAGCTCTGGGTTGGGTGTCCCTCACATAGGGCCCTTCACACCTGCCTCATTCTGCCCCTCTTCACCCTCTCCACACCCCTGCCCTCCCCACAGAGGAGCAGCTCACCTCCTGCCGGCTCCTCACAGAGCTCCGCAACCTCTCCAAGGGGCCCTGTTCCCTGGACCAGGTGGAAGTGCCCTACTGCAGTGGGCACTGCCTCTCCAGCACCAACGTCATGCCTGAGGTCAGCAAGGGGCTGCTGTGCTGGCCCAAGGGCATCAGGGCCCCCGAGGGCCTGCCTCTGAGAGCCTAGACCCAGTCAAGCCTCAGGGGATAGAGCTGATCAGTGGGGCGAGTTTCACCAAGCTGGTAGCCTCAACCTACTGCTTGATATGGTACCCCGGTGGCCCACTTCCTTCAGGGGCCTCTTCTCTTGCTTACCCCTGCTGTGCCCCTTGTGCCCCTCAGGGCAAATATGCCAGGACACCAACCAAGAAAGTCACGCAGAGCTAGTTAGGCTCGGGAGTCAGAGCCCCCCACATCATGAGTGAAAACTCCTCGTGATGAACTTCCGACGTCCACTGTCCTAGACGTTTCCTGGGTGGAAGGAAGTCTGGATGACCGGCTGTGCTCCGCCCTGTCCCTGCTCTCCTTGGACCGGAGGCCCCACTCTGTGTGGGGACCTGCTCAGGGCCCTGTGTCCACCCGACTCCCTATCCCTGAGCTTGCGTGGCTGTGGCTCCTGTTCTGTCCTGCCGGGCTGTCCCCTACTCCAGCCAGAATGGAACCTCCCTCCTGGCCCTGTCACCTGGGCAGGCCCACCACTCCGGCTCAGCCCACTCGAGTCACCTGTTCTTTTGTCTGGTCCTCAACTCTGGGCGCCTCCTGCACCTCCTGGGAATGCCATCCCGGCTTCCTTTTGAAGTTTTGAAAACAGTGAAGATAGGAGATTATTTTTCGATAAGGAAAAGAGTGACAGTGGTGTAGAAATCAGAGGGAGACTTTTTTGAAAATCCCTTTGTGATTTTTTTAAACTTGGTATTGTATGGATTTCAAAATAAAATGTTAGGCGTAATTATGTATACAATTAAAGTTCTGTGGGACTCATGTAGTTACTACGCAGTCACAGGAAGCGGGGTCTGCTTTGGTGTGAACTCTGCGCTTAGAGGCAGAACTGAGCTGTGTAGGCTTCCTTATTTGCAGTTTCAGAGGCCATTGTCTGTCCCTTCACCTGGACATAAGCCCCTGGGGAAGAGACCTGTCTTTCCTGGAGGCTGCCGGGATGCAGTGAGGGCCTCTAAGGGCCTGGGATTAACCTGCAGGCTGATGGACACTCAGATGGGTGGGCGCTGGAGTGAAGGAGGTGGGCTGCTTGGAGACTGGGTGTGGGTGGTGACACCCACCCCAGCCTGGCTGCCCTGCTTGGGGAGGAGCTGGGGATCCGCCCTCCGGGGGCCCCAGCTCCCCTTGGATGCGAAAGGCCAGAGAGGAAAGGAAGGCGGCTTGGGCAGACTCGTTTGGGCCCCTCCCCAGCTGTCACCTGCTCTTGGCCCAGGAGCCCTACCTGCTGAGTCAGTGCGACTGCTGCAGCTACCGCCTGGACCCCGAGAGCCCGGTGCGGATCCTGAACCTGCGCTGTCCCGGCGGCCGCACGGAGCCCGTGGTGCTGCCGGTCATCCACAGCTGTCAGTGCAGAGCCTGCCAGGGTGGGTCTGGGCGAGGCCTGGGGCGGGGTTGAGGACAGGGTAGGGGCGTGGCCTGTTCTGGGTGGGGGCGTGGCTGGGGCGGGAACAAAATAGGGGTGGGACCTGATCTGGGCGGGGCCAGTGAGGTGCTGGGCAGACGTGCCGCGCAAAGCGTGGGGCCAGGACCAGGGCAGGACTGGGTCAGGTCTGGCGTTTAGTCAGGTCCTCATAACCACACAGCCCCTCGGCCCGATTCTTCCTGGAGTCCTTCAATCCGCTCCTTTTCCCTTCTCAACATTCTTGTTCTTTTCTTCTCCCGTCATTGTAAATTTGGGTGTTTGGAGTCATTCATTCCTGGTTCAAATCCCAACTCATCGGTTTCTTTCCTCGCTGAGATCCCATGACCTCATCTTTCCACTGGGCTGACAGTGTCCAGGCTTGTTGGGAGCGGTGGGCAGTGCCTGGCCCATGCCTGGTTCTTGTTAAGTACCTGGTACCTGGTAACCCGAGGCCACGCTGCGTGGCCGGTGAGAGAGAAAACCAGTCCGAAGGCGCCCACGCCGCCGGGGCTTGCAGGCAAGAGTTCGCCTCCTGCCAGGCGGCTTCCTGATGACTCCTCCTTCCTCTTCTGTCACTTGCTCAGGTTGCGCTCTCTGCAGCCCCACTCCTTCCCTCCTGACTCTGCCTCTCCCTCCAGGCAGCGATTTCTCAAAGCGCTGACTTACTCCTGCTGGGAGTCCACTGCCGTCCCTCACGTGATCATCGTGGTGAACGCCACCAGGCACTGACCTGCGCCTCCTAGTCCCACCGCTCTCCCCGCGCCCTGGCATTAGCATATCACGAATAAAGTGACCTTGGCAGCAAGCCTGCGTGTAGAGTCTGCTTTCCCAGGGCCCAGACGGGTGAGGGAGGAAGGGTGGCCTGCCCTGGGACTGTGGCCTGTGGAGCTCTGTGAGTGGGCAGGGGTGGCTTGTCGGGCTCGACTCCTAAGGTCAGGGCTGAAGGAAGGGGCTGCAAAGGATTGAGAAATAGAAAGAAAGAAACAGACCAAACTAGAAAGAAAGCAGAGTCAGGGGGTAAACTATCGGGGGGATCTCTCACCCCAAATAGGTACCCCAAGTCATTGACTTCTAGTGTCATTACACAAAAAGTCATTCACAGAAAGAATGCAGGAAGGAAGTCGGCCATTCTAACCATCATTGCTCATCAAGTGATTTTACATTTAAATGGTTGATGTTAACTATCTAGTTTCCAGGCTTCTTCCTGAGCCTGAGCAGAGATAAAAAACCTCCCGGCCAAGGTTTTCCTCGCGGGGTGGGCCTCTGGTTTTCTAGTTGCCTGGGTAATTGTTTCACTGTGCTTTGGCTCCGCATATCTCAACTAAGCTTCCTCTTTACTGATCCCAGCAGTGGGTGAACAGGGCCACTCACTCATTCAGCATCCTCATCTGCAGCAGCTTGAAATACAAAGTCTGAAGATCTCTTGTGTCTGACACCTGAATGTGTCCCTCCCCCTTTTGATTTCAGCAGTGGGCATTTCCCGGCAAGCTCTGTTCACGTCCAGGTCTGCTTCTCCTCCTCCTTTTTGAAAAGCTTTATGGAGGTAGACTTGACAGACTATGAAATTCCCCCATTAAGTCTGCACTGCAAGGACTTACAGAAAAGATAGAAAGTTGCACAAACATCATCACAATTCAGTTTTAGGATAGTCCCTCATTTCATGTCCATTTGCAATCAATCAATCCTTCCCACCCCCAGCCCCAGGCAACCTCTAAACTATTTTCTACATCAACAGATTTGCCTTTTCTGGACATTTCCTACAAATGTCTGACTTTTTTTGGTTATATGGCAATTTTGAGGTTCATTCATACTATGGCTTCTATCAACTATGTGTTCCCTTTCGTTGCTGAATAGCGATTTCTGTGTGGATATACCGCATTCTGTCCATCCATTCTCCAGCTGAACATTTGAGTAGTTTCATATATATATATATATTTGCTGTTGTTGATTATGGATAAATCTGCTGTGAACATTCCTACATGCATCTTAGTGTGGACATGTTTTCACCTCTCTTGGGAATACCTGAGTGGAAATGTTGGGACATGTGGCAGGCTGTGTTCCAAAGCGGGTGTGCCCCTTTAACTCTCACGGGCACTCCTCTCTAACTCTTACTATCTGGCCTTGGGTTTTTTTTAAATAGCCACTTGGTGGCTCTTTTTTTGTGTGCGTTGTATCTCATTGCTGTTTTAATGTGTGGTGCTGAGCATTTTCTCTCATGTGTTGATTTCTGTTTCTTCTTTTCAAGCTTCTTTTGCTTTCTAGCCTGGGTTTCTGCGACAGAGTTGTCTTGGCTTTGGTCCCTGAAGGCTCCACTCACCCAAAGTCATCATTCCTTCCAAGTCCCACTGCAGGACCAGGGAGATACTCGTCTTTTGTGGCCCTCCTGCTCATGGTTTCTGCTGGCTAGTTCTCCTTCCTCCTGCAAAGATCCTTCTTCCTGTGCAGCTGTACTACCCCGGCTGTGCCTTCCCGTTGCTCCTGGCTGCCACCCTGCCCACTGCTCGACTGCCCGGGAAGACTTCAGCATATGGGTCATACACCTTCCCACATGTTTCAGTGTTGCTGTGGAAAGCCCACTCAAAATTCTGGTTTCGTAGTCCTTGCCTCTCATCCACAGTGACCTTTTCCTTAGCTCCACCTGGGGAATCCACTCCCGCCGCTCCAGCATGTTCAGACACTTGCGACTATTTACTGATTCATCTTGACTTCCGGCCACGCCCACTGCTTGCTCCAGCACCTGCCCCTGGACCCTGCCATCATGTATTGCTGGTTTTGTGCTTTTGAATTCACAGAGCCCACCATTCTTGCACCTTCGATAGCTCCCTCATCTGTCCCCTAAGATTCTGCTTACACACGTGGTCTGCATGCTGATTTGCAATGCCAACTGCATGTTAGACTCATCTGAGGAGTTTTTAAACATCCCCATAATGGGCCCCATCCTGGACCCATTCAATCAGGTTCTTTGAAAGTTCCATGTGTAGTTCTACAGTGCATTTAATTGGGATTGGGAAATGCCTTTTTATCATTATAACCACACCAATGCAAGTGCCATGAATTACCATTTATACCCACCAGGCAATGCTTCAATCCAATTTTCTGCCTAAGTTTCTGTGTCCAGACAGAATTGGCAGAGAGGCTGTTTCTACCCTGTGTGAGCACAAACCTCACATTCAGCATGGCCACCTGACTTGCTGTGTTTCCCCATGAGCTCTATTTCCCGCTCTCTGAGGTGACTAAGCATACCTCCTCCTCTCCCCTCCAATGCATTTCCATAAATGACCAAGTCTCACAGAGATGTAAGCAGACGGAAATTCTCTCTGTCAGTACACAAACACCACTACATCAACCCCATCTTCTCCTGCTTCCTTCCTGGTATCATCTAGAAGCGTCTAAAGGGCCACCGGCCTCTGACCCTAGTGTTAGCGTGAGAGCTCCCTAAGAGACTGGAGCCTCAGTCTGTGTTCCTGCATCCCACATGTAAAATCACCTCGCGAGACACAGCAGGCAAAAGGTAGAGTGGGAAATCCATTGAAGCAAGAGAGAGAGAGAGAGCACACTCCTCAAGGTGATGATAAGCGTCCGGGTTCAAGAGGACACAGGCACCATCTCATTCGGGGCACATTTTTGTAAATGGGATCCTTA
>RJWH01004422.1:53922-108402 GCA_004363575.1 Solenodon paradoxus
CCTTTTTTGTTCCGTTTCTCAGCCTCATGAATGTATGTGCTGCTCTCCCATTGGTCAGAATTTTATCTGATCATTTCAGGGTCTGGTCTGCTGAGGCACCCCCTGTTTATTTAATCTGTTCAGGTTCTTCCCTTGGCTAACCTACCTAACACTAGCAGGTCTGTTCTGCCGCCTCAAGGACTCCAGCCTCGCATCATCTTTGCTGAAACATCAGTTCCCCTGCAATCAACAGAGAAACATGATCTTGTGTCTCACATCTGAGCGCCTGCCTTGACCTTATATTCTCCTCTAGATAATTTTTCTATATATTTTCATGGAAAATTCTGTCCCAAGAATTATCTCCCCTGGCTGACTCAATCACCCCATCTCCAACTTTTTAACCCCCAAAGGAGAATCTGTTATAAGAATAGAGGCTCATCGATGGGCAGAGTCCTTTCTTCATCTTTTTATGCTTGTCTCTATCTTATTCTTCTTTGGCAGTGATGCAAATTCCCCACCAGCGAGTGCACCTGGCAGAAGGTGCTGTTCACAGCACAGAAGACTGAAGATTGGATTGTGTCTCCCCCAAGCCACTCATATGTCATGGTCCTAACCCTCCATGTGGAGACAGGGCCCCTAAGGAAGTACTTCAGGTTGAATGAGGTCTTAAGGGTGCGGCAGATTAGTGACCTGATATGAGGAGCTTCCAGAGCGTTTGTTCTCTCTCAGAGGTCCTGAGAGCACAGGAGCACACACAGAGTTGGTGACCGCACGCAGGTCAGAGAAACCGACGCTAATGGCGCCCTGATCTTGAAGTTGGCCTTCAGAACGGCAAGAAAGCAAATGGTTCTTGTTTAAACCACACAGTCCATGTTCTCATGGCAGCCTGAGTCGACTAATACAACATCAAATAAATATTAGTTCTACTATACAGAAGGACTGCATCTTTTTCAGGTTACTAGAGAAGGAACTCTCACTGACCCCACTATGGTCAACCCTAGTCAGCCCTGTGCAGGAGAGCGGGGTCGGATAATTGTAAATGGTTACTTGGGAGTTCCCTAAGTATCATTGTTAAATAATCAAAATTTTAACAATCAGTATGGCCAAATATGACTGCAATTTTTTAAATATAAATTCTATTTGCTTTATTTTTTATTTGAAACTTTGAATTGTGACTTAAAACATACATATGTAAAAGTGTATAAGACATGAATCATTGCAAAGCAAATATCTGAGTAACTAGGTCTGCACAGAGAACACTGCTTTCATGACAGAAGCCCCCTTCCCACCACGCCTGCCCCCTTCTCTCCTAAAGCGAATTCTGCCAAACCTTCCAGCAAACACTTCTTCACTCTCAGTGGTTTTACTGCTATGCATTCATATTGGCGGGGCCACAAGCGAGCTCTGTGGGAATCCTGGAAATTTTCCTAACCTGATCTGGGCTACACAGCACAGCTACAAAAATATACTTAAAATTCTGCACTGCACTTACATTATTTGCACTCTTATAATACTTATTGCATTCAACTATATTACAAACAAAACAATAAATTGCTATAACTATTACCTTTTTTTTTTTTTTTTTTAATATAACTGTGTCTTTGAAGAAGATGAGAGAGAAGAAAACATATATTTATAGAAACTGGGCTTTTTTCCCCTAGTCTTTCTGCCTGTAAATTCACCCTCTACCCTCTGGGATCCAATCCACCAAAACGCACATTTGCTACACTTTTTAACCAGTTAAAACTCATTTCAAACTCCTTAAGGTCGCATGCACAGCCTTGCACTGGCAGCCCTGTGTATCTCTCCAGAGGCATGTCTTCTTGTCTGACACAGTTTCCTCTCCAGCTTTCAAACCCAATTACCCTGCCGACTGACTCCTTTCTCCCCTCCTGTCTTGGTTTGTGTGGGCCGCCATACAACGCCCCACAGGCCGGGCGGCTGAAACAACAGTTAACTTTCTCACAGTTCCGGAGGCGGGAAGTTGGAGAGCAAACAGCGTGGCTGGGTTCTGGTGAGGACTCTCTTCCTGGCTTGCAGACAGCCGCCTCTCACTGTTTGCTCCATGGTGGAGAGAGAGCGCAAACGCTCTGATGTTTCTCTAAAGGGGCACTAACTCCATCATGAGAGCCCCACCCTCACAACCTTGAGTAAGGTGAGTGACCTCCCGCCTGAAAGCCCCCGTAGTTAATTACCATTTCCTCTGAACCTGGCCGGGAGGACAATTCTGTCCATGGTGTTATCAGACCTTGATCAGGTACTTGACCATTCGACTTTAGGAAAAAGCCCCAAAGCCAGTCTTTTTGACCTGGCTAACTTCTCTTTGTTTCAGTTCAGCCCAGGACTACGTCCTCGAGAGAGCCGGGACTAACCAGCCACAGCCTCCCATCAGTCCGCTCTAAGGCGACGGAATGCGCTTTCGTGGAGTCTGGTGCTACCTCTTTCTCTGGACTTGTCTTTTGATTTTGTAACTACCTGTTTCCCCAGTAGACTGCGCTGAAGTCATGGATTTTGTTTCATTCAGTTTGTGTATTCCCAAACCCGGTACAAACGGCACGTGGTAGACAGACAGCCAGTGATGCTTTTTGAATGTATATCAGATAAAGTATTGCCCTCCTTGACTAAACAGAATTTTCAAGGCTGACACTGGTGCTAAAATGCGAGGGACTAGAGCAGAGAATCTCATAGCCCAATCAGAGCGCTTCGCCCTTACCAACGGGTCTGGGAGACCATCCTGGAGACGTTACCTAGCAACCATGGGACGGGCGGATCGCGAGCTGCTCGACGTCCAATCAGAACCCCGAATTTCGGAGGCCAATAGTAGAGAGGAGAACCTCGTCCCAAGGTCGGACTACACTTTCCGAGATGCCGCGGGCGAGGCGGCGGCCGTAAAGCCGCTCTCTCTGCACGACGCTCGTCCCGGCCGCGCGCAGCTCCCGGCTCCGCTGGCGCTACCGCCCCCTGACGTGGGAGAGCTGTTCTCAGCCTCGCTCCTTCCCCGCCGGGGCGGCCTGCCGATCCGGAGTCCCGGTCCCCTAGGTGGTCGCGGCGCCGGCATCCTCTGGCCAGGCCGCGGGGGGAGGGGGCGGCCGGAGGCAGTGGCGGGGTCGGCACAGGCCCACGAAAGCGGGGCCATGGAGCCCAGGGAGTCGGGGAAGGTAGGCCTGCAAGGGCCCTGGGGCCGCCCCCTCCCTCGCGGCGATCCCCGATCTGGGCTCCGGCGAGGCGGGCGGCGCGGGCGGAGCGCCGGCGGACGAGCCAGCCCTGCGGGAAGGACGCGCCGCCCGCCTCTTCTTCTGCACCTGGGCGGGTGACGCAGGGCAGCGGACGCTCCTCCGGCCCCCTCCGGCTGGCCTGCCGCCCGGTGCCGAGTGGCCGCTCGGTTGCTGCTGGGGTGGGTGACCCCCTCCCTCAGGGCGGTGATGCGAGCGCTTTCCGCTTCCCCACCAGCTTGTTGGAAGGAGCCCAGGGGTGAGGGCGCCGACCTGCCTAGCTCACCCCTGAAGGGGCTGGAGAGAAAGAGAGAAGGCATCTGGCGTATTTCTTGCCAACTTCTGTTTCTGGCTTACCTGCTGCGTGGAGTTTCTGAGCATTGCTTATGTCGTAAGCTTGCTTCAGGCGTTGGGCTGGAGACCCTGAGTCGGAAGACGGGGGAGCCCGCGCTTGCGGGTGCTGTCCGCGGGTGGGACAGGACTGCCCGAGCCCCCAGGCCGTCCGCAAAGCGCAGCTCGGTTGTGGGCGCTGGACTCGCCGACAGAGCAGCCCTTTGGAATGAGATCTTTCTGCATGCTCTTTGCTGCCATTTCTTGAGGATCGTTTCTTATTTGGCACCGGGGAAATTTCCTTAACAAAAGATTTCAAGTTCATATTGAGTCTCTCTCTTTTTTAAAGTTCATTTAATAAACATTTGTGATCTGTGATTTATGTCGAGTGGTTATCCCGGAAGTCCAAAGATAACATGAAATGATCAATTTCCCTAGGAGTTCTGCAGTTTTCACCTCAAACAATCCTGGAAGGCTTGCCCCACTTACAAAAGAGAGAAAGGATAATGTTATTGTCATGCTGTAGTTTTTCCTGTAAAGAGATTTAGCGTCCTTTACAGGACTCTGAATTTCAGAAGTAGTTATTCCTGGTGTAAGCATCTCTTCCCACTCCTCCCCTCCATAAACCGCAGTGATGTATTTTCTGGATGAAGCAAGCTACGCAGTCTAGGGCAATGAAGCCCAGCAGAACCCAACTAGAGAGATTGAGGTCACTGCCTGCCATTGGGGGAGATCAAGAAAGTTAAGGGAATGGCCACAGTTCGCACTAGCTTAGATTGAACCAGATACTGGGAAAAGGAGAGCAAAATACAGTGAAGAAAGGTTATGAACAGTTGCAGTGAGTGACTTTGAGGTTGATGTCAGGCTATTTTGTTTCATTCTAGGCTTTCTTTGCCTTTTATGGTAGAAGAGAGGAATAAAACATTTTGGGGGAGGTTTTCAAGCCCCAAACCCTGAGCACTGGAAATTTACCCCTGGTCCTAGTTTTGCTTACGGGGTGTCTTAAAAGATGCTCACCCTTCCCAGTGTGTGTATGGCTCACCTGGGAAATCAGAATATTTTCCAAAGATGAGATAATGCAGTGCAATGATGTCACTGTCAAACCAGCGGCACAGACTGTGGGCTGCATGGAAGAGCTATGCTGTTCCGTGGCTCCATTCTGAATGGTTTTTTTAAGGGAGGGGAGGAAGATACATTTTAAAGTGGGGAGGAAGGAAGAAGAAAGAAGCTCTTTGATTTGTTTGTTTGGTGTCCCCCACTCAGCACCCTGTGGTCTATGCCCCAGACACAGTCTTAGTGCCTGAGCCACCAGGGAGAGCCTGAATATAGTTCTTTAGACTCAAAAGTTCAGAAACTGGGGGGCAGGAAGGGTGCACTTGAAGTAGTACTTGATCTATTATTAGAATCTCCCTTTGGTGATATTTATGATTGAAAGTAACCTTGGTCCATTGGATTGGATGTGGAATGTCTTGCCAGTCATTGGCAGAATAATGGGTGGAGGTCAAAGACTTTACCCCACTACTCTTATCCCATTGCCTTGTTTCATTTTCTTCCAGACTACACTTTACAGAATTCTCAATTTTTTTGTTTGTTCACTTTGCTGTGTTCCCAGATACACAGTGGAGCAGCACCTGCATTTAATAGATTCTTGGTTAGCTTTTTTTTGTTGTTTTAAAGGAAAAGTGCAGCAGGAATGAAGGCAAGCAGAGGCAGGAAGAGAGGAGGAAGAAGCACTTTATTTATTGTATTTAGTTGTTCTTGGTTGTTCCCCAGGGCCCCGGAATGCGAACCAAGGGTCCCTGGGATGTATGTGTACTGTGCCGGCCAAAGGCAGCTGACCAAACCACTACTCCACCAGGGTGCCCCACAAAGTGTATTTTGAATAAATGACTCATAAAGTAGCATCCCTGAAGGGCACCCTTTCCCTTCAAGGTGTGGGTGCTCCGAAGAGCCCTGCGGGCTGACACCTGTCCTCTGGGAGGGGGTATTGTTTTTTGCTGCCAAGTAGGTGTTTGACATGCGGTCTGGTCATTTGTATGTGTACCGACCTGGCGCTCGGTCCCTAGCCCCTGTGCTTTCCCCCAGCAGTGGTCACTCCGTCCTCATTTTCCTCCAAATCCGTTTTCTTTGATTGTACATAGTATCTTAGGGGTGTGTCATCCCCAGAGAGTTCTCATCTACTTGACAATAGTTTTTCGTATCTCAGCGTCACCATGCACCACGCACATAGAAACCAATAATAAATGCAGCTGAATGAAGAATTAAGCGGCTCTGAACTGCTTTCTGTATCATGTGCGGGGCAGCTGGATTGGGTGGTGAAGGGGTTAAAAGATGTCAGTGGGCCAGGCTGGCTGAGCATCAGTCTCCACAGGATATAAAACCTGCCTTGCTCAGGGGAAGGACAAATGTTTGGGCTAGGTGGTGAGGAAATCCCTAGAGAAAGATCTGGAATGTGAACAGGAACTTGAGACTTCAGTGGGTGGGAGGAAGGGGGCAGTCAGGGAAGGTCATGATTGAGCAATTAACTGTACAGGGAGAAAAGGTACAAAATGTGTGGAGTAACTGCAGGTACAAAATCTGGTCTTAGTGTTGGGGGCTGGGCAATCACAGGAAGGTGGGTTAGGTTCAGATGGGGGGCTTTGGTGCTGGGGTGAGGGATCAGCTATGCCTGGCAGACCGCGGGGACTGCCAGTATGGAGAGGTTGCCTTTGTTTCATAGGTAGTTAAACCATGTCCGCTTCAAGATTTGTGTTTTCTTTACATTGCAGTCAGCCAGAATCAGAAGGCTCTTGTGATACTGCTGATAAGAGACGTACCAGGGTTAGGGTGATCACTCTTTCGGAAGACACTTTGCTCTGTAAACATTCAGTCTTTTTAAAACAAAATATTTATTTTCAGTTGTTCTCTCCCCTGCACCCCACCCCAAGACCTGGGTCCCTGGGTTTTATATGGTCTTTACTCCAGCTTCCTGAGCCACCAGGTCAAGACCTCGACTGACTTTAATTATTGCAGTAACTTTTATTTTAAAATATTAAATTACACTCATATGTGCAGGTTCCCCATCCCTCAGATAAATGTCAGCACACCCTACCCTCCACCACATCACCAAGGGTTCTGCACCCGTGTCCAGTGGGCTTTGCCACCACTTGCTCCTCCCCCCTCCCATTCCCAGTTGGTGACCTCAGTTCTGTTACCAGTGTCCAAGGGTTGGCTTTGTTTCATCTGTTCCTTTGTTTTTTCCTATTCACATTCCACCTATGAGTGAGGTCATCTGGTGTCTATCGTTCTTCTTTTGACTTGTTTCACTGAGCATCATCCCCTCTAGATCCATCCATGTTGATTCAAATGACAGGATTTCGTCTCTTCTAAGGGCTGTGTAGTGTCCACTGTGCACATGGACCACGTCTTCTTTATCCATCATTTGACGTTGGGCACTTAGGTAATTTCCAGTTCTTAGCTATGGTGAATAGGGCTGCAGTAAACATGGAGTGCGTACATCTCTGCAGATGGGTGCTTTTGTATCTTATTGGTAAATACCCAGAAGTGGGATGGCTGGATTGTAAGGGATTTCCATCTTCAATTTTTTCCGGAATCTCCAAGCTGTTCTCCATAGGAGTTGTACCAATTTGCACTCCCACCAACAGTGCAAAAGTGTTCCCTTTTCTCCACATCCTCACCAGCATGTGTTGTTTCCAGATGTTTGGATAATAGCCAGTGTCTCAGGTGTATGGTGATATCTCACTGTTGTTTTAATTTGCATTTCTCTGATAGCCAGTGGGTAGGAACATCTTTTCATGTGCCTCTGTATATCCTCTTCAGAAAAATGTCTTTCCAATTCCTCTTCCCATTTTTTGATTGGATTGCCTGCTTTTCTGTTGTTGCGTTTTATGAGTTCTTTGTATATTTTAGATATTAAGCCCTTGTCAGAAATATGAAATGCAAATATCTTCTCCTAGTAGTAGGTGTCTTTTTGTTTTGGTGATGTTTTCTTTCACTGTGAAGAAACCTTTTAGTTTGATGTAGTCCCAGCTGTTTATTTTTCTTTTTGTTCCCCTTGATGCTGGAATTGAGTCCCCAAAGTCCTTCCTAAGGCTGATATCATGGAATATCTTTCCTATGTTGTCTTCTAAGAATTTTATGGTTTCTGGTCTATGTCCAAGTCTCTAGTCCTTTTTGAGTTAATGTTTGTGAATGGTGTTGAGAGTGATCTGGCTTCATTCTTTTGCATGTGGCTGTCCAGCCATCTCAACACCATTTATTGTAGAGACTCCTTTCTGCATCAGATGCTTTCGACTCCTTTATTGTCGATTAACTATTTGAGTGAGTCAGTTTCTGGTAATTCAGTTCTTTTCCACTAATCTATGCCTCCATTATTATTCCAGTACCATTCCATTTTGATCACTCTCACTTTGCAATATAGCTCCATGTCTGGGAGTAAACATTCAGTCTTGGGCATAGTCTTCATCCTTGGGGTGCTCATAAGCTCAAGGGACAGGCCTACTGCCTTCATTGTGTTCCTCTTGGATGAAAGGGTGGCTGGGTATGAATAGGGAGCCCTGCTTGTCTTTGGATACAGATGTTTAAACCCAATCAGAGCAATGTGTCCTCGATCCTATTCTGGGAGCTGCCTTCAGTGTGATCTTGAGGGTCCTTGTCACCTCCATGCTGGCATGAGCCCCTTTCCTGAGTGTCTGCCTTCTTTACTGTAGCCTATGCTGCAGAGTTTGGGAGACATTCAGAGCAAGTTATTTTAAAGGAACAAATTCGGTAGCACAGTTCCACGTGTTTTTAAGGGCAGCTGTAGCCAGGGGTGAAGGCAGGCAGGCAGGAAGAGAGGGGTCGTGTTAGCTGTGGCCGGAGACCGCGAACTAACCACTAAACCTCCAGGGCGTGCCCCACTCTTGTTTTTAAACTTCATTCATGCATATTTATAGGCAGAAGCTGGGAAGTTTCCATACCAAATGTTAATAGTAATTCTTTTCCAGTAAGGGGATCAGATCATAGGTGATCTTTGAAACAGTTTTTTTCTGCCTGTTGTTTAAAGTTTCTGCTCTGACATGCATTGACTCATAAGAAAAATATTCCTTTTTTTTTTTTTTTTAAGGAGAGGTGCAGGCAGGAATGAAGGCAAGCAGAGGCAGGTAGGAAGAAAGAAGGGGGGAAGAATCATCTTATCCATTCCTCCTCATCTTGGTTACTCACCCCAGACCCATACTCATTATTTTTCAAGTACACAATTCAGTAGTGACTAATAAGAATGATCTGCATTGTTTTTCTAAAGACGCTTCTACTGTTTACATTAAAATACGTATTTCACTTGATTAAAATTTGGGTGTAAAGCGACAAGGCACTCACAAGCAAACAAGTAGAACTTGTTATAAATGGAAGTGGATCCCCTTCAGAGCAGTCACTTTGGAAGAATTTCAGATTACTTCCAGGGATGCTATTTCCCTAAATGTTGTCTTCCTCTGGGATGGAAATTTCCTTTTTTTTGTTGGTAATACATTTATTTTTTAATTTCTTGGACCATGTAATAAAAATTGCATGGTGTGACATTAAAAAGGATAGACAGGGCATGCCCTGGTGGAGTAGCGGTTTGGTCGGCTGCCTTTGGCCAGTGTGATCGCCTTGTATTCCAGGGACCCAGGTTCAGGTCCGGGGGCCTGTGTGAGCAACCAAACTGGACAACTAAATAAAATGAAGAAAATGCTTTTCCCTGCCTGCCTGCCTCTGCTCCGCTATGTTTCTGCCTGCACCTTTCCTTGAAAAAAAAAGGATAAATGCAAAGTTTTCTATTTCCTTTTCTGATTATTTCCTTTACGACTCTCATGGCTGCACTGTCTCACCGCTCTGCGGCTGCTCTGATGCTCCTGATTTCTTTAAGCTTCCTCCTGCCCCCCTTGTGCCCCCGGGGACTGTGGTCTCCCCGGGCCCAGTGTCAGCCTTTCCTTGGGCGACACCAGGGCTCTCGGACTATGGGAAGGAGAACTCCAGTGGGGCGCTCTGAGCACCGGGAAGCGAGGGGCCGGGCCACTGGGAGCTTTGCTGGGCATCTGCAGCTGAGGACTGAGTGGCATGATTGCATTTCTGTTTGCCCACTGCCACACGAGGATGGAGCTTCCGTAGATCTGCTCAGTCTTCATCTGCTCTTCGCCTTCTGCAGTCACGTCGCTGTTACCCCTCCTTGTGCTCTCCGTCCCAGCAGGTGTTGCAGAGGGTTTTTAAAAATTCACACTGAGGAACAAAATGTGATGTTCTCCAATCTGCCATCTTAAGTCAGGACTTCCCTAAGCATTTTCTAAGCCACTTTTTTTTAAAGGAATGGTGCAGGTAGGAATGAAGGCAAGTAGACAGGCAGGCATATTCTGCTGGTTCCGGAACATGAACCCAGATGCTTGGGATGTCCTTGGACTGCACCTGACCAGAGGCGGCTGACCTAACCGCTACTCCATCAAGGCATGAGCCCTGAGCCACCATTTTTAATGACGGTTTCAGTGTACAACCCTTCACAGGAGAATGGGTCTCCTCCCTGTGCCCTGGATCTGATACCCAGAGAAGGGGTGCCCTCGGGTGGTCTTGAGTGCAGGTGTGGAAGACAAACCGAAGGAAGAAGTTGATGCTTAGCAGGTGTCATTTTTCCTTCCAGGCGCCTGTGACGTTTGACGACATCACGCTGTGCTTGCTTCAGGAGGAATGGATGCTGCTGAGTCAGCACCAGAAGGGGCTCTGTGGCTCTGACAAGCTGGTGGCACCGCTGGGTATGGTCTTGCTCTCTCCCCTGGGGCCCGACACGCTCCTGACCGTATCCGGGCCATGGCAGCCTTGAGAACTTTCTGGAATCCTCGCGTTTTTATCAGCATCACTTACGCTGTTCGTCTGCTCCGTCTCTTATCTAACTTACCTGCATGCACAGGCGCACCTCTCCCTTTCTCTTCTCCCGTTAAGTTGGCCACGTCAGGGCGAGACATGGGTGCTTGGGGTGACCCCCGGGTGCCAGGTGGGAAGCCCCGCCTTCGACCTGTGGATATTATTTGGGATGCGCAGAGGACCCCTGAAGGACAGACAGCAGATCAGGAGTGTGGGAACCTGGTCCCAGTCCCCGCTCTGCCCTGAGATACTGCCGTGCTTCCTGGCCAAGCCCTTTCCCCTTATTAACCTTGATTTCCTTCTCCACAGGGCCCTTGTAGAGACTTAATGTGATAAAACAGCTGAAAACGTTGTGTGTGTGTGTGTTTCTCTGCTTCTGCAGTTGACCTTCTGTACCTGCTCAGGGGCAATGTGTTTCCACATGTGTACGTGCCTGTGTGAAATTTTCTGAGTTCAGCCTGATGATGACTGTCGCCGGGCCTTTTTTTTCCCCCACCTCCCCGTGTAAGGGCTAGAGAGCTCCGTTCTAGCTGTCTGTGGACAGCGGGGCTGTAACCGGCTGGCATCTTCGCAGGCCTGCCGAGGACTATCTGAAGACCAGATGCTTCTCAACCATAAGTTCTATGTAGACGCTCATGGCTGCAGATTTGGGGGGTGGGGTGGGGACTGGGGAAGCTTTCAATAGGTTCTGTTTGGCTTTGAAAAATATTTACCTAAGTTGTCGCTCTAATCACTGGGAGCTTTCACCTATGGACATGGATTTCTGGCTCCTGAAAAACAGGAGAGTCTGGCCGTGCGGTTCACACCCTCCGATGCCACCACTGGCTCTGCTCTAGCCAGTTCCTCAGTGACAGCAGCGCCCTGGCCCCTCAGCATATGACTTGGCACTCTGGTCTGAACCAGTAGTTTTTGCCCCCCACACCTTGAATCGGGCATAGAGCCTCGCTGGTTTGCTCTCCCTCAGCCCCCCACCTTTCAGGGCCACACAGAAATCTGTGCTGCTAAAGTAGCCACGTGGCTGCACCCTTGAGATTCCCACATGCCTCCTTGGCCACGCAGCTGACAGTGTGACGGTGTCACAGACAGACGCTTCCTGGAGGAATGACCTGGATCTAGGGCCTCATGGTGCTTTTCTCTGTCCCCGCCTCAGGACCAACTCTTGCCAACCCGGAGCTGTTCTATAAGTTGGAGCAAGGGCCAGAGCCATGGCTAGGTGACATCCAGGGCCAGAGGACTCTCCTGAGCCACCAGCCAGGTGAGTGTGGACCTGCCCCTGCTGCTCAGCCAGAGGGGAGGAGCAGGTGGGCTCTGCCTGTCGCCGTCCACTGTTCACACTGATGCTACTTGTCGAAAACCTGCACTTCCTCCAGCACTGCTCCCACCTCCCTCTCTCTCTTCCTGAGCGTGTGCTTGCTTATAATGAGCTGTCATGCGTCCCATGAAGGCTTGACTGCCTGTGCCCCCAGCGCCGAGAGCCGTGCCCGGCGCAGAGGGCTCGCGCAGTCGGTATCGCTGCAGAAAGAGCAGCTCACTGCTGGGTTCTAGGGATTTAATTTTTCTTTCCTCCTCTTTTGAGCCTGGCCTGTTCAGGGATTGGCTTGACTGGAGCCAGACCAGATGGCACCTCGGCGTTGTAAGGTGGCTGAGTTCATGTGGCCGCTCCTCCGGGAGGTGGGAACAGACCCCCGTGTGGACCAGTCACAGAAGTTTGCTCTCCCTGTGGTCTGTCTGGGAGGGACCACCAGGACCCGTAGACTTCACAGATAGCATTTCCTTTTGTTTTTCTCTTCCTTTAGTTCTGAGCCTGCTGCCTCCTTATGAACAGCTTTGTGTGACAATTCTGTGGGCGGGTCGGTTGACCAGGAACAGATACTATTGAGGCCTTGACCCCTGAGCGTGTGACTTGTGTGGGCGCGTAAGGCAGCTCCAGAGGAGTTAGTGGTGTCTAAGCTCTAAGTAAGGAGTCGGTGAAGAAGCTGCTGGTTTAGCTTAAGGAAGAACAGCCTGGTGAGTTCGGGAGAGCTTGCACCTCTTTGAAGGCTGGCAGTTGGAGAGAGGAGTGACACCGTTCTTCTTGAGGGTCGAGGTAGCGCCTGCAGGGGCGCATGATAAAGCTGGGTTGCAGCTTAAGGAAGATTCTCCAGGGACGATAACTCTGACCAGGAGTTGGCTGCTCTTTTGCCCACAGACACCGAAGCGAAATGCGGGTGCCCGTCTCACCAGGGTGCTTAGGAGGGTGCTCCTGTGAGTACGGAGTTGGGGGGTGCGGCTTTAATTCCCTTTCCAGCCCTATGTTCTATTATTCCACTGTTCTGAGCCACACAGAAGTGCGAATTCCTGAAGACTGTGCCATTCGGTCAGTGGAAGTGTCCTTTTCGGCAGCAGTGTCTGTCTTCAAATTAAACATAAATGCAAAGGTTTGCTTAAAGCCTGTTTGACTCCCTCCTGAATGAAGTGACTTCAGCCTGGGGGCACTGAAAGAAGCGACTCCCAGCAGTCTGTCACCTTGGTGTGCGCCATCTCCACGTTCATGTTTAATGTCGCCACCGAGTGCCTCCAGGACTTGCAGTGACGTTCACCATAGGTGTGTAGAACAAGTTCCCTTTGTCTCTTGACAGGGAAAAGCACGAAGGGCTGCTTGGGAGAAATAGATGTGCAAGGTCCAGCCCGAGAAGGTGGACTCCGCCTGCCACCTGAGAAGAAGCCCTGTTTTGCGCATTGCCGGGCCCGGGGCGGCCCCGTCGAGGTGTGTGGCGTGGGAAGGGGCAGAAAGCCCTTGAAGCCACGCTCCATCCAGAAGTCGTGGTTTGCGCAGTTCCCGTGGTTGGTGGCGAACAGCGAGCAGACGGCTCTCTTCTGCTCCGCTTGCCGGGAGTGCCCCGCTCTCCGGGACAAGAGGTCCCGGTTAATAGAAGGCTATACCGGCCCGTTCAAGGTGGAGACTCTCAAATACCACGCCAAGAGCAAGGCTCACACGTTCTGCGTCAGTGCCCTGGAGGCGCAGGACCCCATCTGGGCAGCCCGCTTCCAGAGCCTGCGGGCCACGTCTGGGGACCTGCTGGCCGGCCCTGAGCAGCTCTTTGAAGCAGACTACCCGCTCCTGTGCCCCCCAGGGCCTCTGGGAGCCTGTGATGACTCGGCCCCGCCGTTGCCCAGTGTGAGAGCTGAGCTGGAGAGCCCTGGCGGGCATGGAGCCATTCCTGCCTTGTATCTAGACTGCGTTTCCAACTTGAGGCCCAAAGAGGTCGCTGATGACATCCACCGCTCCTCATGCGTTGGCATTATGTGCAGCGACTCTGCTGAGCCCTGCGGCCAGGTAATGTGTTTGTGATGATCTCTGTCTCTTCCGGGGGAGGATTCCCTTTGGCGAATAGCAGAGACTGCTGATGACGGTGAGACAGTTCTGCTGGCCATGCCCGCGCCTGCGGTATCAGGTTATCACGGACTAACACGGTTACCGTGTACTAGCTGTTCTTTCAGGGGCTTTTCTGGCACGATCGCATCCCTTTAGGACCACAGCCCTCTTGTTATCATCTTACTGCAGCTAACAGAACAGAGTGGGACAGAATGTTCTAATTTGTGAACATTGAAATGCAGAGCGGTAGTCTTTATCCAGAATCCAAAACAAGCGCGGACTCAGTAAGTCACCCACAACCACAGAACCACCACAGAGCTCTCAAATAAGAGGTGAAAACCAGTAACTTTTGGGGACACCGTCATGGTTCAGTGGCTAAGGTGTGGCCATGTCAAGCCCATGGACCTGGGCTCAAGACCCAGGACGAGGGGAAGGAAAAAGTGAAAATAAAACAATAAAATGATTAGTCCTACTTAAAAAAAAAAAAAAGTCTATATATTTAAGTTTCACTTGGGAATTACGAAGCACTCCGAAACATGGCAGTTTTTTTTATCCGCATCCTTTTAGGCCATGTTTTGATTGCTGTCGGAGACTCGGGGGGTCAAACTGTGAAACTCATCTTGTTGGGAGAAAACCGAGACTGGGGCAAGTGACGTGTGCAGAGGCCAAGAGCTCTGTGGTCGTGACCTCCCGGAGCCCCGACCCCAGTCCAGAGCGTCCTCCCAATTCCCGGGAACTGCTGGATGGGTGCAGACTGCAGGTCTCACCTCGCGTTAATTTTAGCCTGTGAGGACACTGTGTTAAAGGGAATCTTTGAGTAACTAGAACCTTCCCCATTTTTTAGCTGTTCAACATCGGTGGGATTTTACCACAAATCGTTTGGAGTACCCACCCTGATTTTCCAGGGACAAGAGCTCAGATGTTCTCACGCCTAACAGCGTCAGGGCCCAGCTAGAGTTAGAAAGTGTGAGTTTTCCAGTATCCAGAACAGTGACGGCTCATTTCCCTTCAGGTCCCTGTCCTTTCCAGTTTTTAGCATTAGAAGCTAATGAGCAAGTCTGACCTTTCGTAGTTGAATTCCTGTAGCAGTAAAGCGTGTGTAAGCCCAGTCGCTGACTAAGCATCTTCAGCTCTTGTTTACCGTCTTCTTTCTTCCCATCCTAGTGGGAGATCTTAGCAGGTGCTCCTAGAGGTAGGTGTCACCATGTAGTCACGATGAGTGGAAGGAGCGCCCTAGGGTGGAGGAGACAGGGCGCTGTCCCTGGCTCCGCCAAGACCCTGTTCTTTCAGGGCCGTGGATTTCATCCCCAGACACGCCGGGATTGCAGGAGGCCACGGGTTCTTACCTCCGCACTCCCAGCCGCACAGATTTGCATCTTGGACTTCCGATGGATAATTTCGTTCCTCAGAGTACATCTGGGTCTCTTGGCAAGGTTCCCAGCAGAAACGGGCCTTGAAAAGGGCCCAGCCGGCCGCGTGGGGTGTCTGACGTGAGAGGCGTGTTCGTGACTGCTGCTCTCTGTTGCAGGATCCTTCTGAAGAGGGGCTGTTTGAGGAGGTTCCTGTGGTGTTTGAGGATGTGGCGGTGTATTTCTCCCGGGAGGAGTGGGGCATGCTAGACACGCGGCAGAAGGAGCTATACAGAGACGTGATGCGGATGAATTATGAGCTGTTGGCATCCCTGGGTAAAGATCCATGTAGACTTCGTTCACCATCGTCATTTGACCTGGGCAGCCTGCAGGGGCGTGGTGGCCGTGGTCGCCGTCCCGTGTGTGCCCTCCCCCGTTCACGGGCAGAGAGCCATCTCAGCGTGTGCATCTCGGATGCTGCCGCTCGGGGAGGCCACACTGCCCTGTTCATGCCGCCACCCACCCTCCGTCCTCCAGCGAGCACTGCCGAGTCCCTGCCGTGTGGGTGCGCGCCGGTGAGGCCAGGTCTCTGCTTTCAAAGGACTGGCAGCCCGGGGAGGGACAGATGCTTTCATCAGAACCTTGAACTCACACGAGCCTCATAGAAAGTGTCAACACCGGGGTGGCCAAGGAGGAGTCATACAGTGGTTTGGTTTTGCTGGGCACCGGAGGGAGGGCTCAGGGAACCCTTCATGGCATGGTGGATATTTTACCAAGTTGAAAGCAGGCAGACGGGGAGGAGGAAGGGCACAGAGACATGACGGGGCTGGGGGCACGAGGAGGGGCCTGAGCCGAGCCCGTCCTTGCCTTGTCTGTGCTGAGGCTGCCTCATGTCACCCAGGCCGGCGAGGGTTGGCTGGGTGTCACTGGGTGGGCACTGGAGAATGGTGACAGGAGGGAGCGTTGTCTGCATCTGTGTCTTTTTCTTCCCTTTGCCTCTTTCTCCATCAGACACCTGAGTGTCTCAGGAAACATCAAAATGGAAAGACAGCTTTCATCTCATACAGCACGTGTTTGTTTATTTGTAAGGAGAGGAAGGGAGGGAGGAGGGGAAGCATTTTGAAGGAAGGAAGAGGAGAAGGAAGCACTGTCATTTGTTTTGGTTGTCCTCCTGGCCCTGCATGCAAACCAGGTCCGTGGGCTTTGCTTGACCTCCACCCCAGCGCCGGCCTGGCACCTGACACCACAGCGCGCCCAGCTCTTCGTTCGTTGCTTTTATTAGCGTGGTTTGTGTAACAGAAACCTTGCAGAACAGGCTGCTGTACACTGAATCATAACATCTGCAGAGTCGGAAGTAGGACCACGTATGATTTTATTGAGGCCGTAGCCCTTCATTTACTCTGTTCCTTTGTGTGCAGCTAAGATGCAGAGCAGTTTCCAAACGTTCTCAGTATGGACACTTTTTTTCTTATCATTGTGCTTCCTTTTTAAGGCGCTCCCCACCCACTCAGGAATGACATAGCCCTGTTTATTTTGTGATGGTAGAGGTTTGTAATCATGTCCTGGCTCAGCCTTGAAGCTGGGAGTGCCTTCCAAGAGCATCGCTTCAGTCCGCAGTGTCTCAGAGCAGAGGCGACGAGGGGAAGACGCGTTTCTGGGAAAGACGTTCCCTCTTGCAAGGATCTGGTTTTTCCTGAGGGGTGAGCAGCAGCTGTGTGCCGTGTGCGAAGCGGGGAAGCGGCGGGTAAGCACAGGCGGACTTAGGGAGAGGCCTGCAAGTGACCGTGTCTTCGCCACTGGACCTGCTTAGGCTCAGCCCGTACTTTGGTCCCGTGAGCTTTGGCAGAGCATGAGCTAAGCATGTTACCATTTTCTTTTTAATATTCACAGGTTAGAGAGTGGGGACATCTTCGCCTGCTGGGGAACATTAAGGGGCTTACAGTCTTGGCTAAATTTTGTTTGGCTAGACGAGAAGTACAATCAGGAAGGGTAATGAATTTGGCTGTTCACTAGCTGGGGGCTGGGGGCAGAGTCCGGGCCTGCCCTGTGGTCTTCTGGAACTTCCGTTGCATGGATGCCATTCCTCCCATTTCCTTCGGTGAGGACTCCGGCTCTACCCTCTCACTCTTCTCCAGGTTAAACAGCTTTCATGTTGGAGATGTGAAAGCTTTTCAAGGGCCTTCAGGATGATGTTACCAGGGCCGAATAGAAATGATTCCTGCATTTTTAAATGACTTTTTAAGCTGCTTATTCAGATATAAAGCAGTGTTGAATCATAGTGGAGACTCTTCAATCTTTTTGCTTTGGCTGCATCTTTCTTTCTGTCTCTGTCTGCAAGTAACAGCAGTGACTTTTGCTGCTGACTGAGCGTCTCTTGTGTGCGGTCCAGTGTGGCGTGTCTTGTGTTTATAGTTTTCTCTCTATCCTTAACCCCAGCCGGTAAGGCAGCTGAGAAAACTGCTGAGAAGCCAGACCATCTAGCTGGAAAATGATTTGACTGAGATTCTTTTTTTTTTAAAGAAAAGTGCAGGCAGGAATGACGGTGAGCAGAGATAGAGAGGCAGGAGGAAGCACTTTATATTTTATTTGGTTGTTTATCTTGACTCTTCTCCCGGAGTGGGGAGCTGGGGTCCTGGGATGCGTGTGGCCTGTGTCCAGGGGACTTCACCATTGAGCCCCTGGGTGCACCTCAGCAGAGGCTCCTACTCTTCTGTTTGTTGCCTACTTTTGTCTGGGAAAAATTATTGCTTGGTATGCAGGTTACCATGTGGACTCCATTTCTTTTTGTTTCAAGATAGTTGCTAATCATGTTGGTAATATTAAAATAATACTAGCACCAAGTATAACGTAAGATTATTTAAAATTCAAACAGTATAGGAGTTTTTTCTTTTTAAGTCTCTACTCCTGTCCCCAACTTTGGGGACTTTCTCTGCAGGTCACCTCCTCCAGAGCTGAGTGGGAGAAAGGGGACACACTGGGGCTCAACTGTGTCACTTCAGCTCAGACTGTGGGACTTTGTGGCCCCTTGGTCATCCTGCCCCACTGCAGTGCATTCATACCGTTGAGTTCCCGTCCTCTCATCACTGAGGAAACCCAGCTAATCTATTGCTCTGCTCAGGTTGGCCACTGGTAGACTCTCTCTTAGACTCTCAGTTAACACACTTGCTTTTAAAAAGGCAGGCACATTCAAGATGGATTTCTGTCAGCTGTCAGCAGTTGCAGGCTGATGCTTTTCAGCAACCGGTGGTTCCCAGTTCTGCCCACTCACCCCACACCTGCTCCTTGTCCTCACCAGCTCTCTTACTAATAGGCCCGAACTGCTGCAGGGCAATCATTTTGATTTTGGAGAAAAGAGGAGGGTTTTGTTTTGCTTTTAATGCTTTTGTATTTCAGCCTCTTCTTTTGTGGACTTGTTTATCAACTGTTTAATGCATAGCGCTAAAGAGTTTCCGACCTTGTTTCTGTTGTTCAAATTCTGGCTTCAGATTTTAGCTCTATTGGCTAACATTTCTGCTTCCCCCACCCCCAATAACAACAGACAGAAAATGCCAGTTCCATTTCGCCACTGAGAAACTAATATTTGCCTGTAACAGAAGCAGCTGTACCTGTTAGGGGACTGTGTGTAGGCCTTGTTTTGTTAGCAAAAGTGTCATCACATGCTAAGTGGCAGATGGGCTGAAGTTAGCTTGAAGGCCCAGACATCTGTCTTTGTGAGCCCAATTATTTTTATGTTTTATGGACTTTTTTTTTTAAGGACAGGTGCAGCAGGAATGAAGGTGAGCAGGCAGGCAGGCAGAAAGAGGAGGAAGAAGCATTTATATATTTTATTTAGCTGTTCATCTTGGTTGTTTCCCCGGCCCTGGGTCACAAACTCGGGTCTGTGTGACGTACATCGACTCCTCTGGTCAGAGGCCGTGGCCCTCACTGCTACTCCGCCAGCACGTGCCTGCGTGGACTTTGAAGGCGTGAGTGCGTGCGTGTGTGCGTGCGTGTACACGTGCATGCTTACTTGCTGTGGTGTTGTCCTCTAGCCATTGTTCCATTAGCAAGACAGAAAAGGTCTGTTGAAAATTCCCTTCTGTGCACTGTCCTGAACGGAACCGAAGGAAAGGTTTGGATGTCTCCTCCGCAGCTTCAGAGAGGTGCGGCGAGCGCAGCGCTCCTGGCGTCAATAATGTCACTGAGGCCAGAGACGATGGGGGAGTCAGTCTCCTGCTTGTTTTCATTGATTCTTTTAAACTGTTTTTTTTATAATTATGTTTTTTTTTTTTAATCAATGTAGTTCTAAGAAGACTTAAGAGAAAATAACAGGCCCCCTCCCACCCTTCTCTGCTGCTGAGTCCTTTACGCAAAATCTTGTAGCTGTTTCCTCTAGCAGTTTGCCTGATTATGATGAAGAAGGACATGTCCACGCTGCTTAGGAAGTGAACTGCAGCGGGGCACACTGGAAACACTCCTTTCTTTTCCACCATGTGCTCGAATCAGCCTCCTGAGGCTTTTCCTTCTCAGCCTTCAGCTTGTCGAAAGAAAATCCAGAGAACGTTACCTGGTAGGGATCTTGTGTGAAGTGAGAAACAAATCGTTCTCAAACAGGGAGACGTCAAACCCAGGGTGGCTGAAGTGACTCGCAATTGGAGCTCAGTTTATAAGGGGCAGGTGAGGCCCATTGGTGTGGTGTGATCGGTCATCTCTCGGGCGGCAGGAGCGCTTTCTCATGCAGTTATCTAGGACGCGGACCATGAGGACAGCCTGAGTTTGAAGTCAGCATTTTTGGGGAAACTGGGACAGTTGAGATTTGGTTATGTGATTTGGGGTGGTCTGGGGATGCTCAATCTGTCGCCTCCTTGTTGGTTTCTCTTTGATAGTGAAATCTAGGGCAAGTCCCATGACTTTGTCCTGTCGCACCCAGTAAGAGAAAGTCCTCTAGACATTCTTTAGTTAGTAAAATCTCTAGTTCAGTACTCTTTAAAAATGTCCTGATCAGGAGTGGTCTGGGGAGATGGGGGGAGATGGGGGCTTAGGAAGTATCTGGGGAAGGCTGCAATTTCCAGGGGTGACGGTCAATGGCGGTCAAGTTTGGTCAGTTCCAGCGCTTAGCACGGGAGCAGCAGCTCAGTCCCCAAGCTGCAGCCGTGTGGCCCTGGAGCAGCCTGCACACAGCGCTGGGAGCCATGGCGGGCCAACGGGACCCTGCCTTCCAAATTGGGGCCTGTGGTCTGCACACAGAGGGTCTTCTGTCACAGAGGCGCAGGTGCCTGCAGGGGTGGCCACCCCGTCATTCCTCCTGGTGCGAGCCCCTCCCCCACTCATGAGACTGGATTTGAAGAGTCAGTGCCCTTTCCCTCCTTCATTTCTTTACCCCTTTTGCAAACCACGGAGTAAACACTTAGACATTCAAAAACAATTGTCTATGCAAAGACAATTAGAAAATATTTACCTGTGTCCAGGAAAGGTCACAAAGAAACCTAGCCATTTCCACCTTAGACTGATCTTTAGAGAGAGACAGCCCTCCGCTGGCCCTCGGTCGTGAACCTGGGTCCTCGAGCTGTGTGTGGTCCACACACCAGCATCTCATCACACCCTGAACGTTACGTTTAATTTTGAAATGAAGACCCTCAGGCACATGGTCAGATTTAGGTCTATACTAATGAAAATGTCTGTATTTCCATCAGTTGTTCTGACTCGGTGGCTCCAGGTATTCCCTGGGCAGCAAGGAGTCAAGCAAAGAGGAGGTGAAATTGATCTTTCACTTAAGGAATGTTTCCCCGGGGACTCGTGAGGGACACTCAGAGCATCCTTTGTGCCGCCTTCCAGCCGATGGGAGCAGTGCCCACTTCCAGTCAGCCCTCTCCCGCGTGGTTTCTGGCCAAAACTAGGTCAGCTCTGTTCTGACTTCAACGGGAGCAGGTCTTCTGGCCCGGGGGTGGGCGAATGGTCTCGGGCGTTTTCTGTTCGCACTAGCATGTCATATGTAATAACTGTACTTTTTGTTTCTAAGTGATTTAGAGAAACCAGTGTTTTAAGGGGGGAAAATGATTAGTCTAAAATGATTAGTGGGGACGAAACTGAGAGCAGAGATTAATTTTTTTAATGCTATTAATTAATTAAGCTGGTATGAATTAGAATTAGAGTATTACAACTTCAGACTGTTAAACGTAATCCCCTTGGTAACTACAAGAAAGTAGCTATAGCATATACATGAAAAGAAATGAAAAAGAAATTTCAGCATTTCATGACAAAAATCAACTAAACGCAAAAGAAGACAGTAATGCTGGAACTGAGGGACCTATAAGACACACAGAAAGCAACTTTTAAAACCACAGAAGTCAGTCCTTCTTACCAGTAATTAGTTTAAGTGTAAATGGATTAAACTCTCCAAAGGACTGAGATGGGCAGAATGGAAACAAACACGTGATTCAACTTATGCTGTCGGCAAGAGACTCACTTTCAATTCAAATACACAAATAGGTTGAAAGTGAGAGTATTTCATGCAAATAAGAACCAAAAGAGAGCAGGAGGCACTATATACAATGAGCAGAAAAAGAAAACCAATTGCAGCTGTAAATCGAAAAAGCTTGTAAGAGACAGCGAAGGACATATGGTAATAAAAGGATGAACACAGCAAGAAGATATAACAATTATAAACATTCATGCACTAAATCTGCCTGTCAAATACAGATCTTCCTCAGCTTTTGATGGGGTTATGTCCAGATAAACCCTCATAGGTTGAAAATATCATCAGTTGGAGGTAGTGTAAGTTGAAAGCACAGACTGGAGGCTGAAGTTCGCCGCCACTGCCCAGCATTGGGAGAGAATACTTACCAAGGTTTCTACTGGATGCAGATTGCTGTCACACCATCATAAAGGTGAAAATCCGTGAGTTGAACCATTGGAAGTCTGAGACTATCCGTATATGAAATGAAAACTGACACAGTTGAAGGGGGAAGTAGTCCTACAGTAATAGTGGAAGACTTCAGTAATCGCTAGAACAGAAGAGAGAGAGGACTTAACATAATAAACCAGCTAGACCTAATAAATATATATATGACACTCTCCCTTACAACAGCATGCACTCTCCTCTCGACTACACACCGGCCTTTTTCCAGGAAAGATTGACAGGCCACAGATTGAAAAAAACGGAGTCATACAAAGCATCTGCTATGGACCTTCACAATAGGATGAAGCGAAAACATGAATAAAAGAGGAGAACTGGAAAAATCACAGATTTGTGGAAATGAAACAAAACACTTAATGGATCAAACAAGAAATCACAAGGAAAAATAGAAAATATTTAGAGATAAAACAACACCACATCCCATTTTGCTGTGCTGCACAGTGAAGGGCACTAAGGAGGACATGTCGTGATAAACACTTATATTCAAAACCAAGATCTCCAGTCAACAACCTAATTCTACAACTTACCTGGAAAAGGAATAAACTAAATCCAAAATTTTCAGAGGAGGCGAATAATGGATAGTTAGAGCAGAGATACATGAAATTGAGAATTAGGGAAGAAATAGAGAAAAATCAGTGAAATCACAGATTGGTTCTTTGAAAAAAATCAACTATCAGCAAACTTTTAGCTAGATGAACTAAGAAAAAAAAGGGAAATTTCGATTAACCAAGATTAGAATGAATATAAGGGCATTACTACTGATTCTACAGAAATAGAAAGGATTATACGTACTATAAATGATTATATACCAACAAATTGGATAGCCTAGATGACATGGACAAATTTCCAGAAACAGAATTACCAAGACTGAATCACAAAGAAAATCTGAATAGATTTACACTAGTAAGGAGATTAAGTCAGCCACAAACAAAACAAAACAAGAAACCTCCCGACAAAGAAAAGTCCTAGACTAAATGGTAAATTCTGCTAAATATTTAAGGAAAAAATAATACCCATCCTTCTTAAGTATTTCAAAAAAAGTGAAGAGGAGGAAACAAGTCCTAAGTCATTCTGTGAGGCCGGCACCACCCTGATACTAAGGTCATAAAAGGGCACTGTAGCAAAACTATAGCCAAAATCTCTTATGAGCAATGATGTGAAAACTCTCAATAAAGTTCTAGCAAACAGGACTTGGTAGCATTATAAGAGATTACATACATCATAGCCAATGAAATTTATTTCTGTAAGGCAGTTTTCAACAGACAAAAATCAGCACAGTATATATCACATTAGCAGAAAAAGCATGATCATCCCAACCGAAGCAGAAAAAGCATATGACAAAATTCAATACCCTTTCTTGATACAAAAACTCAACAAGGTAAATGGAAGGAAATTACCTCAGTATAAGAAAAAACATACGAAAAGCCCAGAACAAGCATCAGACTCAATACTGAGATATTCATTTTCACTATGTCCATTCAAAATATTACTGGAAGTAATTAGGCCAGAGGGATTAAGCAAGAAAAAGAAATAAAAGACATCTAAATGGGAAAGAAATCAGTAAAATGATCTCTTTGCCAATAACATAATCTTATATGTAGAAAACCCTAAAGAGCCTAAAGATAAATTCAACACACAAACATCAGGTGCATTTCTATACATGAACAATGAATAATCTGAAAAGGAAATTAGAAAAACCATTCCATGTACATTGGTAACAAAAAGAATAAAATACTTAAGAACAGAGGAGGCGAAAGATTTGTATCAAAAACATTCCTAAAGAAATTAAAGAAGATATAAGTAAGTGGAAATACATCCCATGTTCAATAGTAAGTTCATTGATGATTTAATATTACTAACATGTCCCTACTTCCCAAAGTGGTCCACAGATTCAATACAATCCCCATCAAAATCTCAATGACTTGTCAGAAGTAGGAAACCCCTCTCTAAGCTGGAGGACTCACATTTCCTGGTTTCAAAACTTACTATAAAGCTACAATGATGAAAACAGTGTGGTACCAGCATAAAGATGGACATATAGAGCAGTGAAGTAGAATACACAGCCCTGAAACAAACCTTCACGTAGAAGGTCAAATGGTTTTTGACAAGGATGCTAAGACCATTCAGGAGAGAAAGGACAGCATTTTCAACAAAGGGCACTGAGAAAACGACATCCACTTGCAAGAGAATATTAGACTCATCTATCACCAGATGCAAAATTAGCTGAAAATCTACCAGAGATGTAAATGAGTGGCTTAAAACAATACAATTATTAGACAAAAACAAAGGGAAAAGATCCACAACACTGGATTTGGCCATGTTTCTTGGATATGATGCCAAAGGCACTGGCAACAAAAGAAAAAATAGACAAATTAGACTCCATGAAATTTAATAAAGCATCGTGCATCAGAAGACATCAACAGTCAAAGGCAAGACAGAGAATGGGAGAAAAATCTTTGCAAACTTGATTAATTCCAGAATATACAGAGAGCTTGAAAAGTTCAACAACAACAAAAAAATTGATCACAAAATTAACTTGAAGAGGCATTTCTCCAAAGATGGTATTCAAATGGCTGATAGATGTTCAATGTCACGAATCATTAGAGAAATGCAAATCAAAACTACAGTGGGATACCACTTCATACCCATGAGGATGGATATTATTTGTTTAAAAAAAGGAAGAAGAAAAAGCAAGCATTGGAGAAGATATAGAGAAGTTAAAACACTTGCACGCTGTTGGTTGGAGTATAAAATAGTGCATTAACCGTGGAAAGCAGTAAGGCAGTTCCTCAAAAAGTTAAACAGAGACTTAGCATTTGTTCCCACAGGACCACTTTTGGGTATGTACCCAGAGTAACTGAAAGTCAGTTCTCAAAGAGACAGTCGTGCACTTATGTCCATGGCATCATTATTCTTCATGGTGGGAACGTGGAAACATCCGCGTGTCCCTCACAGATGAATAGCACAAGCAAGATGTGGCGCGTCCAGTGGAGTATTATTCGGCCTTAAGGGGGAAGTTCTGACAGGTGTGTAACATGGGTGGACACTGAGGAAATTTTGCTAAGTGAAATAAGCCAGTCACAAAAAAACAAATACTGTGTGGTGTCACTTCCATGAGATACCGAATAGTCAAGTCCATAGAAACAGAAAGAGCAATGGGAGTTCTCAGGGGCTGGGTAGGGGTGGAATGGAAGGTATCGTTTAATGGTCTAGAGTTTGTTTTACAGGATGAAAAGCCTTCTGGAGATGGTGGCGATCATGGTTACATGTTTAATCTCTCTGACCTGTCCACTTAAAAATGGTTACAATGGTCAGTGTTACGTATATTTTAACCACAGTTTTTAAAAATTCAAAAAAAAGAAGTGTCCTGATCAGGGAAGATAAAGGGCTGACAAACTGTTCCAAATGAAAGGGGACTAAGACTTGCCTGCCAGGTGCCGTGCCTGAGCCTGGATGAGATGGGGGCACAGCGCTAAGTGATGTTAGGCAGCTACAAATGACACGTGGGGGACACTTCAAGAAATTTCATTGTGGACAGTGGATGAGTTAATGGTGTGTATCCATGCCACATTTCTGATTTTCAGCATTACACTTCGGTGATATAAAACACTTGTTTTCTCTTGCCACATAGCAAAGCAACCATTTGCAGTCTCACAGTTCTGGAGCTCAGGGTCCTGGTGGCTTCTCACTCAGGGTCTCATACAGCCGACATTCTCCAGGGGCTCTGGGAAGAGTGTGGCTCGGCTTCCTTGTTGACAGGATCCGGGTCCTCGTGGTTGGAGGACTGAGGTCCCTGTTTTCTTGCTGGCTCTCTACCAGGGACTATTCTCAGCTCCCTGAGGCTGCTCTGGTGCATCTTCCAAGTGGCCTCCTGGATCTTCAGGCAGTAGAAGAAAGGGGTTCCCCTGCCCCAAGCTTGTTCCAGAATCCCTGCCATCTCCTGGGTGGGGAGGGGGCCACAGAACTCTCACCTGGTGTCCACGGTTTCTGATCTCAGCCATTTGCAGGTGGGCCAGTGAGACTGACGCTCATTGTGTGTGTCTGAGTCCCTGCCTCTCTCTGCGCTTCTTGCGGGGCGACCATCTTCTCTGGCACTCCGCCCCATGCGGGTTTCTTCTTTGGTTTGTTGGAGGGGTTGTGATCATGCCAGTAGACACTCTCCATGGGCACAGTCTGACTGGCTCCAGGCCTCTTCTCTTCCCCTGTGGGGCCCATGTCTGGCGGAAAATACTCAGAACTGTTGGCCCACTAAACCCCAAGAAGGGGCTGTTCCCAGTGTGGCCCCACAAAGGAGCCCATTGGTTAGTCTTCCAAGGCCTGGGCTCGGGAGCAGCCCCACACTCCAGGGTCTGCAGGTCAGAATCTCATTCCGTCAGGCTTCGGGTCAGGGGAACACAGCCACCCGCCTCTCCCCATGGCAGTGTGGGAAGGGGCTCTCAACACACTGGACACTCTTTCCAGAAACGTCTCTGACACTGGTTTCCTGACACCCGCACGCCTGGTGTGTGACTAGCGGCGAGGGCCTGGGCTTGGCACTTGTGTCCCAGCCACCTCCTTCCACGTCAGACTTTGTGGTGTGGCTTCGGACTAGGGGATAGCTGGCTTCTGTTTTGGGGGGACTTCAGCCAAAACAGGCCCAGAGAATCACACTTTAACATCCTGTTGCATGTTTATCACTCTTCCCGATGTACTGACTAGAGATATCTATTGATATCTATTGATTCCTCCTGTGGAAGGTGAAGATCTGGCCCTCATACTACCCCACACCCCACTTCTCTCCCTCCACCCACCCAGAACAGACAGAGCACACTTTTTTTGGTGAACTCAATGTAAGACCTTTGCCTAATTATGAGTACATATTATTAACTTCTGATCAAAGTGGCAAGTTATATATTTCCTTCATTTTAGGATTTTTCCAACTGTAATTGAAACATTTTTATTTCGCTAATTTTCTGTACCATCAAAAATTCCCGGACTCTCCAGTGGAATCACAAAATTCCTAAGAAGAGCCTTTCCACGTGATCAAACATCCTGTGACTTGTTGGATTCTCTCTCGTCGCGGAGATGTCCCTCACGGGGCCTCATGCTTGGCCCTGTCTGTGTCTGCCGCACAGCTGTGGCTGTAGACCTTCCCATTAACCTGGTTTCCTGTGTCGAGCTCGTCTTTCAGGTTTATGACATTATTTCACAGGAGCACAACTTCCAGTAACTCCCTAAGCAAGGGGTCTGGGAGGAAATCCTGTAAGACCGCATCTCTGGAAATCCCCTGTGGCCCTCACAGTTGAGACCTCAGTTGAGAATAGACTCCCAGGTTAGACATAATTTTCCTCGGCATTAAAAGCATTGCTTTTGGGACTTAGGGTACTGTTAAGAGGTCTAAATGCCTTTCAGTCCTAAAACTTTGAATACAGCCTATTTTAATCTGGTCCTTTGTTCTGAAGTGTTTTTCCTCATAATCTGGGTCCCTGATGCTTCCTTTCCAAATAGAAACTCGCATTTTTTTTCAGTTTGGGGGAATGTTTTTGTACTATTTCTTCCTATTCCCCCCCCCCCCTTATTTTTTCTCTTTTAAAGGCCAGGTGCTGGCAGGAATGAAGGAGAGTAGGCAGGTAGCAGGAAGAGAGAGGAGGAAGAAGCATCCCTGTTCATTTTATTTAGTTGTTCATGTTGGCCACTCCCCTGGATCCCCAGGGTGCATGTGGGCTGCACTCTGCTGGAGGCAGTGGACCCAAGTGGCACTCCACCAGGGCATGCCTCTTTCTCCTTTTTGCCTCCCAAAAAGTCCTCTTAATTAAATATTGGACTTCCTATATTGAGCCTTTTTGTTTTAGTTTTTTATCTTATTTTTTGCTTCTGTCTTTTTTTTTTGTTGTTGGAGATTTTCTTGGTGGATTCCTTGATTGTATTTTCTAACGATTCTAAGTAAATAAAAATTTTTTCTGCCGTGGTTTTTAATCTAATCGCCCCCATTGCTCTTTCCAGGGGTGACTTTCATGACTGCTCTCTGGGATAGTGATCTAGTTTGTTTGTTTGGAATTTTGCTTTGCTCCCGGCAGGACCCGTACTTCCTCCAGTCCTTTTGCCGCCATGTCTCATGTTGGAGACTTAAACAAATACCTTTAGGTTCGTTCAAACTTACAGTAAAGCCTTACAGAACAGGTTGGAGGCTCTGCGCACCCAGGGCTCACGTAAGGGTGGGTTTCACTCTAGACAGAGCAGCCGGGGAACCTGGATGCCCCACAGAAGAGCCCATGGTCAGTCTCCATACGTCTTCTTGGGAGAAGTTGATGGGAAGACAATTTCATTTCTCCAACGAAATCGCTATTAGTCTCCTTTGGTCTAAGGCAAGGCAGCCTTCTTGGAGTCGAGTAACCACCTGGGACCTCATCTCTGCTTGTATTGCGGTCCATCGTCTTTTCTGTCCCCACCATCCCAGGGCCCGGAGCCTCTCTGGTTACGTGTTTCTGGAGACTTAGTCTCTGTTGCCGCTCTGGTGAGGGCGGCGGTGTTTTCTGGTTTCCTGGAGCAGGTGGGCCTGGAGGGAACTGGGTTGTGTGGACTGTGAGTCCCCGCCCACTGCTCCTTGTCCACCTCCTGCCACCTGCTGCTCCGGTCCCCACTTTTCGAGAGCCCCGCGATCGTCTCTTCTCCTTTACCCCTCTGCCAGATTTGGTGTTCCGCTCTGCTAGTTCTCTCTCTTTCCTCTCCTTTCCTTCTCCGAAATTGTATTCACATTCTAGTCCAGTGTTTCTCTTGGCTTATCTTTTATTTTTATTCCTTTGCCCTCATTTTACAGACTTTTAAGAAGGATTTATGTTCAGCCTACCACACTTTCACAATCTATGTAATTCTTTTTTTATTAATAATAGATACGGGGGTACATACCTGTAATAAATATAAATCTATTCAAGTGATCCAAAAGATGAGCAGTGAGATAATTTCCCTCTCCCTCGACCTTTGACCCTCCCCAGAAGCACCCACAGGGACCCATTGTTGTATGTCCTTCTCAAGAAGTTATGCACACATGGATGCCTACAAAAGCCTATGAATGGATATTTATGGGTTTTCTTTTAGATCAAGAAAGCGATGTCTTTGCTGACCCCTGAAGAATAGTCACATGTTCACAAAGTGCTTAACCCCAAAACAGGAATCTCTCCTAGTCAGATTTCAGGTTCCACTGCAGGCAGGCACTTTGAAGGAGGCTTTTAAATAATCCTTGTATTTAGCCACTTGCGCAAAGGCCAACCGTGGGTGTCACTGAGGGCATACCTGGGACAGCTGGTAGCTCTTCCACTTCTCATGTGTCTTGTTTTATCATTCTTGCCTTCTGTCCTTTTTTTTTTTGAAAGGAATGAAGGCAATCAGGGAGGCAGGGAGAGGGGGAAGAAGCATTTATTTATTTTATTTAGTTGTTCATCTTAGTTGTCCTTGCCCCCTGCTCTGGGGCCCTGGAAGTGAACCCGAGTCCTTGGGCTCGTGCCACCTGGAAGCAGTGGATTTAACCACTAACTCACCAGGATGTACCCTGTCTTCCTGTTTTATCCTCTGCTGCTTCCCATTTCCATCCTTTCTCTTTTGGATTGTTTAGCTGACTTGTGGCTCCCGTGACTGGCCCCCGGAACTAGAAGTTATTTATGCCTGCAGGGGGCACACCCCAATCTGACTGCCTCTTGGGCTTGGAGAATAAACTAGCCCTGGACGAGTATGCTTTCAGTGTGCCCCAGCTGAAGAGACTTTTTAAGGGCTATACCCAGGGGCACCCCGAGTACCCTAGGCACCACGCATAGTTTAGGGGCTGCACGAGGGTCTGCACTAGCGACTCATTGTGATTCCCTGCCACAGGGCCTGCTGCTGCCAAACCAGACTTGATCTTGAAGCTGGAACGGGGAGCTGCACCCTGGGCCCTGGACCCAAGTGGTTCAAAGTCGGGGACAGGTCATTCTCCAGGTGAGTCCTGACCTACCAATTCTGACCCGTGGGTCAGTCCAGGACCCGTGGAACTCGGGCAGGTTCCACCACGCTGGTCATGAACCCACAGGGCTCCGGGCCTTGGGTTGGGGACATGCAGCTGGACCGTGAACTAGAAGCAGAGGCTGCTGTCAACATCGCCCCCGTGGAAGCAGGGCAGTGTGGAAGAGATGAGGCACTGAGGAGGAGAAGCTCCTGGCCTGTGGGGCAGCCGACAGGGCTCACAGCAGACACTGCTCTGAGGCCCGTGGGCTGTGAGCCTCACCTCCCTGTTTTTAGTGACAACACCATTGGCCCATGAGAGCCTGCCTTTCTGCATCTCTCACTCAGTAGCTTACTGTCTGGGAGCCACTGTGGATGCTTCTGTGCCTCCCTTCTTTCTGAGGCTCAGGAAGATGTTTAACCTCATTCCTTCTGGTGCCTCAAAGAGGACTGTTTATCCAATCATTTCCAGTCACCCCTGTGGCCAAGTGGGTAATTAATTAAACTTACTAGCTTAAAAATAGGGTGTCCCATGACCCCAGGTAGCACAGAGAGTGGGGGCTGCTGGCTAAAGGACCCACAGGATGAGCAAACAACTCTTGGGGAGCCAGACTGACTTTCATAGGTCATGACGGGAAGTGGCTTAAATAGAAGCCACTAATGCTTTCTGGGAAAGCGGGTTATGCTCATCTTCTCTGCTTTGTGTGAGGCCTGAGGATTGAATTGGGGTTGGCTTCGCTGATAGGAGAGGGGCGAGTCTGTGCAGTGAAAGCAAGCACAGTTTAATTTGCTCCAAAGGGAAAACGAAGATGGTGACCACAGGTGAGGCAGACATCCCAGCCTTCACTCTCGAGTCTGCGCAGCTGCCAGCCTCTTCTACGGAGACACACACGTCCTGCTGCGGTTCTGGCGCCTGCGAACTAGAAGGAGACAGAGACAGACCGAGGAAGATCAAGAGGCCTTACCGGCCCCGCTCAATCCAGAGGTCGTGGTTTGGCCAGTTCCCCTGGCTGGTGGTTGACCCCGAAGAGACCAAGCTCTTCTGCTCGGCTTGCAGAGAAAGACCTAGTCTGCACGACAAGACGTCCCGGTTAGTCCGCGGCTACACGGGGCCCTTTAAAGTGGAGACGCTGAAATACCACGAAGTCAGCAAGGCGCACAGGCTCTGTGCCAACACGGCCGAGGTCCCGGAAGACACCTCGCAGGCGGCCCTGGTCCCCGAGCTCTCCAGCGACCTGATGTCCAGCATGGAGCACTTCTTCAACGCCGCCTACTCCATCGCCTACCACTCGAGGCCCCTGAACGACTTCGAGAAGATCCTGCAGCTCCTGCAGAGCACGGGGACCACGATTTTGGGCAAGTACCGGAACCGCACGGCCTGCACCCAGTTCATCAAATACATCTCGGAGACGCTGCAGATGGAGATCCTGGACGCCGTGCGGCGCTCCCCTTGCGTGAGCCTGCTTCTGGACAGCGCCCCCGACGCCGCCGACCAGTCGTGCGTGGGGATCTATATCCGCTACTTGAAGGGGGCGGAGGTGAAAGAGTCCTACATCACGCTGGCGCCCCTCTACAGCGAGACGGTGGACGGGTACTTTGAGACCCTGATCTCGGCCCTGGACGAGCTGGACGTCCCTTTCCGGAAGCCGGGCTGGGTGGTGGGCCTGGGAACCGATGGCGCAGCCGTGCTGAGCTGCAGAGGCGGCCTGGTGGAGAAGCTGCGGCAGGTCATCCCCCATCTGCTGCCTGTCCAGAGTGTGGCCCACCGGCTGCACCTGGCCGTGGTGGACGCTTGTGGCAGCATCGAGCTGGTGAAGAAGTGTGACCGGCACATCCGGACCATCTTCAAGTTTTATCAGGCCTCCACCAAGAGGCTGAGCGAGCTGCGGGCCGGCGCCGCCCCGCTGGAGCAGGAAATCGGCCGCCTGAAGGACCTGAACGCCGTGCGGTGGGTGGCCAGCAGGGGGCGCACGCTGGGCGCGCTGGTCGTGAGCTGGCCCGCCCTGGCCCGGCACCTCCAGCGCGTGGCCGAGGCGGGGGGCCAGACCGGCCACCGGGCCAGGGGCATGCTGAAGGTCACCAAGAGCTTCCATTTCGTCAAGTTCTGCCACTTCCTCCTGGACTTCTTGAGCATTTACCGGCCCCTGTCGGAGGTGTGCCAGAGGGAGGTGGTGCTGACCACCGAGGTGGACGCCACGCTGCGGCGGGCCTACGTGGCCCTGGAGACCCTGCGGCAGCAGGCGGGGCCCAAGGAGGAGGAGTTCAACGCCGGCTTCCAGGACGGGCGGCTCTACGGCATCCCCTTGGGCAGGGTGGAGACCGCAGAGCAGTGGTTCCAGGCGGACCGGGAAAGGGTGATCCTGACCGGAGCGGAGTACCTGCGGCAGCGGTTCGACACCCACCGGCCCCCGCAGCTCAAGAACATGGAGGTGTTTGACACCATGGCCTGGCCGAGCGGGGCGGAACTCGCCAGTTTTGGGAATGACAGCATTCTGGCCCTGGCCAGGTATTTTGAGCTCTCGCTGCCCCCGGGATACAGCGAGGACGCCCTCCTGCAGGAGTGGCTGGGCCTGAAAGCCTCAGCCCAGAACCTCCCGTTCTCCATGCTGTGCAAGCAGGCGCTGGCCCAGCCGCGGCGCTTCCCGGTGCTCGGCAGGCTGGTGGCCGCCGTGGTCTGCGTGCCCGTCTCCACCGCCTGCTGCGAGCGTGGCTTCAGTGCCATGAACCGGATCAGGACAGACGCGAGAACCAAGCTCTCCAACGAGGTGATCAACATGCTCATGATGACAGCAGTGAACGGGGTGGCCGTCACAGAGTACGACCCCCAGCCTGCCATTCAGCACTGGTACCTGACCTCCTCCGGCCGGCGCTTCAGCCGCGTCTACACCTGTGCGCAGGTGTCCCGCCGCTCCCAGGCAAGTAAGTACCCAGAGGTCCCGGGCGCGGGACAACGAAGGGAGGGGTTGCCCCTTCCCAGCCAGGCTGAGCGCCCAGCGGCACAGTCAGGTCACAGTGGGTGTGGTCTGTGCGTGTCCCGCCACTGCTAGACCAGCTGGCGCTCGGGTGGTGACACCAGCCCTCCCGGACCTCGCTCGTGGCCTCTCTTGAGAGAAAGGCATGCGTCGGGGCACCGGCCGGAGCGTCGGGACGTGCTGGCGCGGTCTGCGCGGGCCCAGAGTCCGGCTCTGCCGCCACCTAGTGGTGACCTGCGCGTTCCCCTCTGCGTTTTGGTTTCTCATCTGTGAGGTGGCTGAGTCCGCGCAGAGCACTCAGCACAGCGTCGACAGCCACTCCAGCGGTGCTCGTTAACCGCGAAGACTTGCTGGGATTGGCCGAGGGCTGTGCTGGGGCCGCACTGTGAGGCTGGCAGGGGCAGAGGGTAGAGGACAGGGAGGCCACCTGGGGGTTGTGGTCCTGAGAATAGGACGCGCCTGCAGGGCTGGGAGTGGGCACGGGGTGGGGTGGGGGGCCGCGGGGGGGAGTCTAGGCTTGAAGGGCAGGGACGTGATAAGAGGGGGGCAAGTGACTGAAAACTTTAGGAGAGTGTTCCTGCTGACTTGTGTCACCGAAAAGCTGTTATTGAGAAAGCAGGACAGTTGCCCTTTGGCTGTTTTACTTAACACTGAGGAGCGATGGACTTTCTCTTGACGACTCTTCCCACTGGGCTCTCTCTCTGTGTTTCCCCGGAGTCTGTGGTCAGCAGCCGGGCGTGGGGCCTCGGGGTGGACAGCAGCCCCACAGGATGCAGGGCGGTCTAGACAGGGACCATGTGAGAAAAGACACTGGAGAAGGCAGAACACGCCCAGCTGGGCATGGTCGAGGGAGTCGGGCCTGTGGGTGGAAGGACAGGGCAGGCCATTCCTGGTGGCTCTTGTTCCCTTAGGGGAACGAGGCCAGGACAGCTGAAGCAAACAGAACACAGCACCTTTTAGACGATCGGGCCCTCCGAGCACTCCTGACTTTGGGGCCAGGTAATTCTTGGTGGTAGGCCATCCTGCGTAGGCGGGTCTGTTGGGGCACCCTGGCCTTTGCCTATTCCTCACCCACTAGTTCCAGTAACTGGGACTGTAACTACCAACATGTCCCCTGGGTGCAAATCATACCCTCCCGCCCCCCTCCCCCCTGCCCCCACTATGACCCCCTGCCCCAGGGTGGAACTAGATGAGGCCTGCGCAGGGTGGTCCCCTTCTGTCTGACCCCCCGTGGTTTGTCGCTGGGCACACCTCCAACGCAGTGCAGGAAGCGGTCAGCATGGAATGTCTGCCTCAGCCTGACTGCCTTCTCATTCCTCCGCGCAGGCTCCGGGCTCAGGAAGGGGAAGGTGGGCGCGCTCTCCCTGGACCAGGCTGGGACCTGGAAGCCGTCCCCCAGGGAACCGGAGGAGGTGCTGAAAGAATGCCTCGTGGAGCCTCCCGATGACACAATTGCCACAAACTGCCCTGAGAGGGGGCCCCTGCAGGAGCAGGAACCCTAGAGTGCCTCGGAGACCCCCATTGCCTGCTCTTGTGATCATGGGGACAGCTTGCTGCTGGTGCTGGGCTGCACTGGAATCTTCCTCTGCAGGGACTCAGCTCTAGGAAGAGCAGTGCGGCTACCTCCCAGAGACGCGGGAACCAGGAGGGCACAGCCTGCTGATAGGACCCTCTCCTGGCAGAGGTGACCTCAGCACTTAGATATGCAGAAAGCTCTGATCGCCCGTTTCACCGTGAGGGGCTTCTGGAAATGATCCCACCATGAGTGAATTCACCCCACATCCTGGTGACCAGAGCACTTTTCTGAAGTTGGCGTGTCTACTGGGCCAGGGCTGCAGGAGCCTCCAGTCAGCTGAATGGTCCCAGGGAGGCCACCCGCAGCCTCAGTGACCTGGGGAAGGCACTTGGCAGGACTAGGGGTCACCAGGTTCTAGGGACAGCTGACCTGGCTTTGGGCTTGTCACCTTGCCCCCATGGCAGAAGCAGGAAGCCCTGATTTCAACAGGAGCCTCATGTCAGAGAATTTCTCTACCTCCCAGGCCTGCTGTTCAGAGGAACAAAGAAAACTCCCTGCACAGAACACTCAAGAAAGGTGCCCTCCTCCTGGACAGGGACAGAGAGTGCTTTCCCTACAGGAACCCATGAGCGACATGATGGCCCGAGCTGGTCGCAGCACTGCCCATGGAGGCTTGGACCCACCCAGCTCCGCTGCCGGCAGCGGTTTAACCACATGAACCCCTTCCTCTTTTGTGCCTCAGTTTCCCTCTCCATGAAGCAGCAGCACAGAATCCAAGTGCCTGCTGGTTCGTCTGCCATAGGATGGTGGATGGCAGCACTGGGGCTTCCAGAAAGACCTGGGCAGCCCAGCCTGGGCTCAGCTGCCACCAGCACTGAACCCCCTCACTCTCAGTGTGTCATTGGCATGTCTCGTTCCCTCTCCCCAAGCATGAGTCACTAGGGTGCTGGAGAGTGTGGCACCCCAGGCCTGTGCAAGTGGATCCCAGACAAGGCCTCCGTGACTGCTGTTTTTAGCAAGGTCCTAAAGGCCCTGTGGGCCACTCAAGCTTGAGGACCACTGCCCTGGAGGCCCCAAGGGGGCATCCGGCTTGCCAGGGTCACTTGCACCCTGCCTGGCTCCCCTTCCAATCTGCAGAAAGCACTTTTTCTTCCCCGGCAGCTTCCTTTAGGCAGCCCCGACTACTGATCAGGAAGAGGCTGCTGTGGTCGGCCTCCTCCATCCCCCCAATCCCACCCCCCAAACCCCTGGGAAAGGGGAGGGGAGGTGGGTGAGGGAGGCCTGCTTGGGCCCGCCTCACTGGGTCAGGCCAGCAGGAAGTGCGCCCCTCCTGGTCGTACTGCTGGCTCTATGCTTGGTGTGGGTCCAGTGCACCTCTGCCCTCCCCCCCATTCCTGAGCATGCTGGGAGCCTGAGGGGCTGGTATCAGTCACCTCGTGTGCAGACCCAGGTCCCGGTGCTCCAGACACTCCCTGCCCATCGCCCAGCGTTTAGCACTTAGCAGCACCATCACTTTACTGTTCTCTTTATCCTCAAGTCAGGACCTCCGCTTCACTTTCTGCCTGTCGGCCTGTGGAAGTTTCTCCCGCAGCCGTGGGCCTGAGCTGCAGCTGGGCCCTTGGAGTTCAAGCTCTAGCAGTGGTTCCGTCCTCTCCACCAAGGCAGAGCCCAGACCTCCCTCCCCAGAAGTTGCTGTGGGGACTTCAGGAAGCTGCCCAGGCCAAGTGCCAGGGGTGTGAATGTGGGTGGAGGAGCCGGCTGCCCTCTAGCTCTCCCCCTCCCCAGGCCTCTTCCATCCTTCGGTGACACGAGCTGTGTGGTTTCACACAATTCCCCAACTGGTTCCGGGTGCTGGGGGAGGCTAGGTAAGGGTTACAGGTGACTTCTGCCTTTGGGATCGCATCATCTGTTTCTCGAGGGGCACGGGCCTGCTGACTCCCCTTTGTTATTAGCTAAAAGCAAAGGGGATGATGGATATGTTTTGTGCAGGACCCCAGAGCTGAAACACGGTGCTCACTTTCAAGAGACCACTGGCCTCCGTTTTGTTTCAGGCCCCAGGTCCGGGAGCTGCCTTGTGGGAGCAGTCTCCTGATTTTACCTGGAGATAAAACTAGCTGAAGGGTGTTAGGAGCTTCAGGAGCTAGACCTCTGCACCTCCGATATCCTAGCCATGTCTCCACCTTCCTTCCCACTTGAAACTTCATAGCATCTCGGGGTTCACATCCTGCCATCCCATCCGCCCTCCCATGACATGCCCATGGGGTCTGACGTTCTGAGAACCAGCAATAAAACAGCTTTGATGGCAATAACCTGGGGACTGGGCGGTGCAGGGCCTTGGCTCCCTCCTGGACCTAGTGCAGCCTACTGAGATGCCTGTGTCTGTCCAGCCCAGGTTGACTTCCTTGGTGCTAGTATTTATCACGACAGCACGGAAGTTGGCAAGGTCCCTCATATAGCTGTCTGCCAGCCAAGGACACGCCAGGTGACTAGCCAGGCATTTGGTTCCAGAGACATGCAAATGAGGTTTAAAAAATCTTGTTTGATTCTCCACCTTTTGCTATCTGAATAAAGCAGTTTATTTCAACACGTGCCTGTGTCCTTATCCCCATAAGCCTGAACTAGGAAACGGGGGCTGATTACTGCTCAATGGGTTTGCTTTCTTATGCGGCCAAATGCTGCCTGCCAGTCCCAGTTCGGGACCCCTAGCCCGCTAGTGACGCGCTCGCGCGCTTGCGCGGATCCGGCCGGCTGAGCGCCCCCGGCGGCCCGGTCCTCTGCGCATGCTCGGCTTCCTGCGCAGCCCAACCGGACCGGCTAGCGACCGAGCATCTGCAGCCGCTCCGCCTGCACCCGCCCTGGGCTTCCCGCGACGGGCCATGACGGCGCACTCCTTCGCCCTCCCGGTCATCATCTTCACCACATTCTGGGGCCTCATCGGCATTGCCGGGCCCTGGTTCGTGCCAAAGGGACCCAACCGCGGGTAAGGGACGCGCGCGGCCTGGACTCCCCGTGACCCTCCCCGAGACGCGCCGGGCGCATCCGCCCCCGCCCAAGTGTGCCCGGGGGAACGCGTGGCGCGCGGGGCGAAAGGCCGGCTGGGCCGTCGCTGCAAAGGCGTTCAGCGCCTGAGTGGAGACGGCCATCCTGCGGGGAGGCGGCGCTGGCGCCCGTGCGGTTGTCTCGCTCCTCCCAGCCGTGACCTTGAGCGAACCGCCAGCCTTCGTTTCTTCCTAAGCAGAGTGGGGATGATGATGCCTGCTCGTGCGTCTCTGCGAGGGGCACACAGCAACGCAGCAGGACACCCCACAGCGCGTGGCGCAGCCACGGCGGAGGATTCTTAGCCGATTTGTTTGTGAAGGTCCCCTAGCGGGGTGTCTGTTCCTTTGCACAGTCACTCATCCCTGCTGCCTCCTCCTGCTGCAGAGCTCCCTCCCGCTTGATAACAGTCCCCCAGGCACAGATGCGGGTCAGCACTGCAGACCCCCTTTCAGCTCACCTGGCCCAGGCTGCTTGGAAATGCTGTCAGGGCGAGTGATGGCTTCTCCCGCAGAGCGAGGTGCTTTCCAAGAGAGGCGGGAGGCTGGTTTGCACGTGGTTCAGCTTTGGCCGGAGGCTGTGGAGCCCGAGGGCCCGCTCTGTTCTTCAAGACCTGCGGGTCAGCCTCCCTGCTTCTTGCCCTGTCTTCTGGCCCATTGCTTTGCTTCCCCTTGCTCAGTTCCAGAGGCCCCTTCTGTGGGTGCTGTGAATGCAGTTCTGTGCAGTCTGTTCCCACCTCTTCTGCCTTAGGTGGAGAAATGGTGATGAGAAGGGAAGGTCTTGTAAGATGACGAAAATGTCACCTGCCTGCGAGGAGGCTCACCTGCCTCCCCACAAGATGACACTTAAGAGATTTTATTCTTCATCTTGCAACTCTTACCCTGAGTAGAATTCAGCCTCCTGTGTCCAGTGGTGTGGGGAAGGCCGAGGGGAAGGGGCAGACGCCACAAGCTCTTTCTCTGGCCCGGCTGGGCCTTCTGAGGGCGCTGGGCTCATCCGGACCTGACATCCCCTTCTCTTGCAGGGTGATCATCACCATGCTGGTGGCCACCGCCGTCTGCTGTTACCTCTTGTAAGTACTACCCTCCCTGGCTCAAAGCAGCGAGGCCTTGTCCCCCAGGCCCTCCTCTCCAGCCCCGCTCCGCCCTCTGCTCCTGGAAGGCTGTACGACACAGGAGGAGGCCCTGTGGCATGGCAGTGAGCCAAGGACTGGACATCTTGTCCTAACAAAATATAAGCTTGTGAAAAATACAGTGACTCTGAGACATTAACCTGGGGAATGCGGGTTTTCAGAATTCTCTGCAAGGCCCTTGATCTGCTGTTTCTCGGTCCTTCTGGACTTGGCAGAATGTCTTCATCTGCCCTGGGGAGGGACCGGGGCTGGATGGCTTGGAGACCAGAGAGAAAGGACGGGATGTGGGGAGGTGGAGGATGTGCAGGACCAGGGGTAGTTGTGAGCCCCAGATCAGTGTGTGGGAATCAAAGCCATAGGCGATTGCACACAGGCTGAAAGGCCCTTAGGGCAAGGCCATGCCCAGGGACAGGGATAGTGCTGACAAAACAGAAAGCAGGTGTGACAGCTTCCTGGGTGTCAGGCACTTGACTGGTGGAGGTGAAGGTACTGGGCCCTTCCTGCAGGACCAGGACTTCATCGGGACCTTTCGAGGCTTGCCAAGGGGTGCACCAGCGGAATCTTGGGGCCTGTTACTGTGGGGCAAATGAGGTCTTAGTGACGGGGCCAGCCCTCCCAGATGTCCAGCCTGCAGATGGTCCTTGGAGCACTCACTGGCTGGAGGGCAGTTCCTGTCTGTCCCCGGCAAGCCTGGGAGAGGGGCCTTCTGGCCATCAGCCCCTCTCTTGGGGTAGTTCCTGATGTTTGCCCATCACATCAGCTCTGTCCTGTTCCAAGGGACTGGCTGGGGAGGCCTCCCTGGGGACTGCCTCACCTCTCCTCAGGGTGCAGCCCCCTGCAGGAAGCGTAGAAATCTTCCGAAACATCACCCCAAACCCATTGCTCCAGTCTAAGCCCATGTCCAGCTGGTGTGTGGCTGGCTCTGTGTGGCCTGCATTCCACAGCAAGACCCCCCTGGCTGCTGGGTTGGCCATGGGACCAACAGCCTTGTGTGAGGCGGTGGCGGAGTCCCTTCCGTCCTGGGCGCAGGCTCACTTTGCTGTCCCTGGCAGCTGGCTTATCACCATCCTGGCGCAGCTGAATCCCCTGTTCGGGCCCCAGCTGAAGAATGAGACCATCTGGTACGTTCGCTTCTTGTGGGAGTGATGATGCACCCCTGCCCCAGGTAAGGTGCGGGGAGGTCGGCTGGAGGGGTGCTGTGGGAGGGCGATCAGGCAGGGTCACTGTCCGCATCGGGCACAGGCACTTAGAGGAGCTTCTGAGCACCATCTCCTTTCCTCCCGCTCTGTGCCAGGGACGGACTAGGTCTTCACCATGCACATTGGTCTAGCTGGTTGGTCATGGCTGCGTCGCAGAGTCTGTTCTGGAGGGGAGGGCTGGGCACAGGAGCAGCAAGATGCCAGCTGCACTGAGGGACAGTTGAGATAAGCCCCGTGACTTGCTGAGTTAGGGAGGAGGGGGCTGTCCACAGCCAGGGGGTGACCGTGTCTGATGTCTTTTCAGGAGGACCAGCTCTGGATACTCTGGCTCGTCTGTCCCTGAGGAACCCTCACCCCATCCCATAGCTGTGTCCGTGCCCCTCCCCTAGGCCTGCCTGGTTCTGGGACGTGTTCCGCCCCTGCCAGGCTGGTTTGGGGTTCCAGTCAGACTCAGGCTGGAGCAGAGGCTCTCCTGCCCCAAACTCCCAGGCCTTCCCACGTCGGTCCTGGCAGGAGCTGGCATGGGTGGCATGGTCTCCCCAGAGTGCCCGGGTGCTCACAGTGCTGCTGACTGTCCTGCTGGAGGGCCCAGGACGTGCCCTGCCTCCATGGGCCTCGCCTGTGTGTCGCTGGCCTTTCCAACTCTGGCAGAATCCTTTAATATTCTAGCAAATTCACATGTGAAGTATCGGAAAATGTTGAAGTAACGGAAAAACATTCACACAAAAAGCAATGTGATTTGGGTCAGGATTGAAAATTAGGTTTAGCATCCTTTATGAAGTCATTTTATTTGGCTTGCTCACAGAACTGTGTCTCCTCAGGGTATTCTCCCCTTCTTCCCCTGAGCCCCAGACCCCAGTGGTTAAGCCCCCTGCCCCAGCAGTCCATCTGAGCATGGCAGAAACCAGAGTTCCAGCTCCTGCCCCGGCCTGGACCACAGCTTCCCACCTGTCACCCGGAGCCAGGGACACCTGGCCCTGCAGTGGGTTGGGCTTTGCTGGGGAGGAAGGGGTGCCTGACTTGATAAGGGTCAGACCAGAGGTAGAGGGGAACACCCAGCCTGGGCCCTACTCCTTGGGATGAAGCCCAGCTCGGCTGCGCAGTCCAGTGGTGCATCACCCTGCCTCGTGCCCCGTGAGCCCTGCACATGGCATCCCAGGGAGGAGCTGGCCGCTCAGATTTATTGGCTATTTATTGGATTGGACCCCCCACTTCCAGGCATTGTGGGGAGCAGTGGAAAGTGACGCTCTCCCCAGGTCCTTGGTTCTGGACTTGGCCTTTTGCTCAGAGCTCAGAGTAGGCCACCCACTGTTCCCCCAAACTTCCTTCCTGCCCTGTCCTCCCTGGCCCTCCGGAGGGCTGGTCCATGTCTAGTTACAAAGGAGCAGTGGCAATTACTGTTTGACAAGGCCTTGGCGTTTGCTGCTGCTGCCCCCACCCACCTGATGCCATTTCCTCAGCGGGTGGGTTTGGGGAACAAGAGATGGGACTGACCACTGCTTAGAAGGTAAGGAGGAAGATGTGTCCCTAGCAGGTGGCATGGACTTCATTTCCCTGGGGCCGGAGGCAGCACAGGGCTGAGACCCAGGCCTGGGGAGCGGGGGTGGGAGGCGGGAGGACTGTCCAAATGGAACTCTACCACCCTTGTCTGTGTACAATAAAGCAGGTCCCCAATGTCCCCAGGTGTCCTGGCTCATTCCTCAGTCTGCCCAGGACGCCCCTGGCCTGGCCTAAGGGCCTGAACACCCACTGGAGCCCTTGGACCCATCCAAGGTGTGTGACACAGAGAAGGGTTTTACAGCAGAGTGACATGACTTAATTGGATTTCTGGAATCATGTGTCATCATCGCAAGGTGATTTTAAGGGCATCACATTACAGTGATAGACATGTGCTGTTCAAATGGCAAGAAAAGAGGGCCCTGAACCATGAGGCTCAAGACCAGCAGGAGAGGGGCAGGTTCCCAGACCAGAATTTCCTTCAAGTCGGCATGGGTGTGGGGTGAGGGGCTGCCCCTCAGTGACCCCTTTGTCACACCTGTGTCTTCATGGGCAGCTCGTTTGGTAAGACTTGCTTCTAGATTATACTCCTTCAGAGGGAGTTATTCAAGACCCTGTTCATATCTGGGCGGGTCTTCAGACCCAGCGTGGCTTCTTAGCAGCTCCAGTGAGGTGTGGGGTGCGGGAGGGAATCATCGTGAGTGCGCCCACGGACAGCAACTCTGCTCGTCAGCTTTTGGAGTGCCTTCATTTTTTAACTGTCGGCATGAGGCACTTTTTAAGGCAAGATACTGGCCGGATGAAGGCAAGTAGAGGAAGGCAGGCTGGACGAGAGGAGAAAGAGGATTTGTATTTATTTAGTTGTTCATCTTGGTTTTTTCCTCCCGGCCCTGGGTGGTGAACTCGGGTCCCTGGCATGTATGTGGCCTGCGCGCCACCAGGGTGTGCCATTTCCTTTCTTGAATGACACTTAATTCTTGATCTGTGAAGATCATTACAAAAATACAGGGAACCCAGGTGCTGTCAGGAAAGTGAAAAGTCACAAAGGCGTGGTCAGTGCAAGTGTTACTAGTGAGCTGTCCCTCCCACAGAGATGGGGGCCTGAGGCCCTGTCCTGCCTACTGAGTTTACATCAGGTCCGTGAGAAAGTCACCCAGGTGGTGGGAGGTACAGGCATGGAGGTCTCAAAGGGACAGAGGAAGAATTTACAGTTTTTTTCAGTAAACTATCTAGGAAAGGGTAGAGGGGCCCGGTCAAGACCTTTGGTCAGGTATTAGCTAGAACAGACAGTAAAGTCTGACAGAGCTTCTAGAAGCTCTCAGTGGGCCACAGGTTGCCCGAAGCCTTGCTAGATGGGTTGACTGCGCAGGGTTTGCATGGACCATTATGCATGGTTCTTTCTAAGTTCTGATTCAAGCAAGCCCCACGGTGTGGGAAGTGTATGATTAAATGTCAGCCTCCCAAACAGATGTTCAGAGAACATTCTAGAAGCAAAAGATCCCTAAAGACGGGCAGTGGTTGAGAGTAGGCCACCCCTGACTGTACCTCTGGCGGAGGGTGCCTCTGAGGCCATCCTGGGGCTAGACAAGCCCTGGGAGCAGACCAGTCAGCGAGCAGACCGGGCAGCGGTGGTCAGCTCACTGCACACGCGAGCAGGCCGGCAGAGGGCGGTGCCTGCCTGCCACCCAACCTCCAGGGAGCGTGGGTGCAGTTTTTGCCGCCTGCAGGGGTGGACTACTCAGATACTGGAGACTCACCTTCCAGTGTGGCTTTTAAGCAGGGAAAATCTCTCGACGATGCTGTAGCCTGGAAGAAATGTCCTTCAAAGAGGTGCAATAACAGTTGTCCAGGGTTACTGGGTGCTGGGCTCTTTGCCAAAGGGCAGAGAGCTAAGGCAGCTTGCCAGATAGATGTGACTCTGATTCCAGGCTTTCCAACACCCCGTGACTCCCCCTCCATCTATATCCTTGAGAGATCTGGCACCTTCTGATCTATAATAGTGACACCCAGCAGCCCAGCTCCTCCACGGGGGTTGGGAGACACCTACGCGTTACTGTTCTTGCTGCCCATGGGTTACCACTCTCTAAAGCCTCTGTGAGTTTGCGTGGCTTTGGACAGAAATGGGGAGGTCGGTGATGGGTGTGCGCTGTGCAGGTGAAATGGAGCAGTTACCCTGCTCCTCCTGACCCCCAGCACCCAGGTATTTACAACACAAGTTGCCTCACTTGCAAGACCAGAAAAGTGGGCACCGTGCAAAGTCTGCGCCAACTCTGTTCATGAACCTGCAGAAGAGCGACTCTGAACAAAACAAACCTCAACGCTGGGACTGCAGCTGTCAGGATGGTATCTCCAGGGCCAGTGAAGACCCTCCCTGACCCCCCAAATAGAATGCTGAGGGGTGATCGGAGGCAGGCAGACCACACGGCGGGGAGGGTGTGAGAATTTTGGAGTTGGGCAGTGGAATTTCTGAGTTTGATTCACCGTAATTTAACTAGGATAACCTGAATTGCTGGAAAGTGCAAAGAACAGTTTGGAGAACCTTCTCAACAACAAAATAAATTCCTGATGGATCCGAGATTTCAGTGAAACTGATGAGAGACAGCTAAGTAGCAAGGATACAATAAAAAGGGAAAGGTGAGCTCGAGAGGAAGGATGGGAAGACAGATCATGCTAGTCAACCCCTAGCCATGAGACTGAAGAAAATTGTAGCAACTAAGCAGAGTTGAGAAGAAAAACTATTATGGGATGTATGCTGAACCCCTCCTCCCTAAGCAGAAAGTTAAGAAAAACAACTGTATGGGATACATGCCTAGAAGATTCCACCCTTAGGATACACAGAGCCTCCCCTCAGCGTACAAAGGACAGCAGCTTTACTGCCCACCGAGATCTCCTTTCATGTCTGTGCTTTTCCCTTTAATGCATTTTCCCCGTCTTCAACGTGAGCCTCCGTTGAATTCTTTGTGACTATGCTCAAGAACCCAAGCGCCCCATTCACAACAAAACTGAAGGCGCCGGAAGAAAACAGAATTTAAAAAATTTATTTTGTAATGAGGAGTGTCCAGCTAAGGGGGTGGAGGGAATCCAGAATGAAGAAAATGCTTAGTAACATTAAAGCAGTGGGCTCCCGGGTTGCAGGCGTACAGCTGCCTGGTAGTTTGCCTCATCAGTTTCCAGCTACTCCCTGGTACCGCTCAATTTCTAGCTGTTTATGTCCAGAGTGAAAAGGCCTAACCGAGGTTCCGCACCACCAGGATTTCCATTGGTTGGCGGACGCCGGGAAGAAGGGAGAATGACTGACAGCTGACACCGCCCACAACGGAAACTGCCTCCCGATCTTCGACAAGGCAGCTCGGCAGCCCCCTGGGGACAACTGGGATTCCTGGCCTATGCGCTGACGTCCCCAGTCTTAGGCCCTAATAAACCTAGTCTGAACCACGGTTCAGGCTCGGAATGATTTATATTCCTCAAGGGTGCAAGAGCCCACTGGGTGTCAGCAGGGCCGATGCGGGACAGAGGCATTCCCGGCTTAGACCAGAGAGAGAAGGCGGCCTCTGGTTTCTGGGGAGTTGTTTGGGGAGGTGGCGGTGGACACAGGCACGGCTTTCCCCAAGGTGGTGGGCTAGGCCTTCGGGGCGTCCCCAGAGGCGGGAATCTGCTCTGGGGGACGCCGCGGGTGGGTTTCCTGAAATTCTGGTGAGCCTTCAAGGCCGGAGGAGATGCAGACAGGTGGACGACGAGGTGCGGGCGCAGGGCCCGGGTGGGTGGGAGTTGGGGGTGGGTCAGCGAGGGAGCAAGACTAGGACGTCGTCGCCTGGAGTGCATAAGGGCACCTCCGGCCCACAGTGGTAAAGCAGCCCCGACCAGCCGCGGAGACAGAGTGGCGCACGACTTCCGGCCCAGGAGGCGGGGCCACCTACCGTTTCCGCTCGAACTGCGCGCGCCTGCGCACTCGGTGCGGCCCGCCGGCGGAGGCGCGCACCTGCTGCGGCGCGGGCGCGGGCTGGTGCTCCAGCTGGCCGCCGAGGCGCAGCCCGGCCCTCCCGGGAACCCCGCGCGGCGCCGGCCCCTCACTACCGGCTGCTGCTCCGCCGGCGGGCCGTAGGTAAGCCGGGAGGAGCCGGGCCCCACTTCGCGGACTCGGCCGCCGCGGCGGGAGGCTGCTTGCCGGACCCACGCCGCCCGCCGATGATCGGGCGTTGCCCCCAGGCCACCTCCCCTGCCCGGAGACCCGCCCGAAGCACGGCGGGTGAGACCAGCCTGTGCGCAGCGGCCGTGTCCATCTCGAGCCCTGTGCCGGGAGCCGCCCTTAATCACCGTGGCGAACATTCGTTTAATGCTTAGTAAGCCCGAGCTGGGAGCTGTCTCCTGTGCAGACGGAGAGACCGAGGCACCGGAGAGCTTGCGCACAGTCGGTGGGTGGCAGCGGATTTAAACCCGCCCGCGTAGACCGACTCACCCCCCAGACTGGCTCTGGGCTTCCTTCTCTCATTGTGGGAAGGCGCCTCGCAGAAAACGGCAAGGAGTTCTGGGGGTGGGTGTGCAGGGTGAAACTCATCTCTCTTTGTGTCCCTCTAGCATCTCGTGATGCCTGGTGGTTATTTACAACCTCTCGTGAGGGTTTTTAAGTAGCCAAGTTTCATGTGCCCACAGAACCCCAAGTACAGTGATTTGCTCCACACATTCCTCTCCTCCTCACCTTTTTCTCACACTTTTCTCTTCCGAGCTTATGAGTCGGGGTTAAGAAGCCTAGTACTTGAGGGCCCAGGAAGTGATTTGAAATCTTCAGGGGTCCTGGGATAGACACACCTCCCTCCCCATCCAGTGCAGGAGCCGAGAGGGGAGCATTTCTCCATCTATAAACAGAGATGGCCAGCAGGACTGGGTAAAGTGAAAGGCCAAGGCAAGTCTGGCAGAGGTCTCAGAGATGCCAGGGCTGGGCTGGGCTCTGCACGAGGCCTGGGGGTGCAGCAGGCGCCAGAGAAACAGACAAGCAACGCTGTTCCTTCTGGACATGCCCGTGGGAAGAGGACTGGTTAGAGTCATTAGGAGAACGTCTCTAACATGATGCCAACACAACAGCAGCGAGTTGCCACGAACTCCTGGCTTCCCCTTGGGCATCTCTAGGTTCCTAGGCATACACTCTGTTGGGTCCTCCCCTCCCCACATCCAGGGCCCGCCTGCCACCAGCATCCTTCCTCTTATGCGCTATCAGAAAAGAGGAGAAAAAAGATTCTGACATCTGAGAGCAGCTCTGGGATCAGGGCAGTGTTCTGCGGCCCCTCCTGTGGGGCCTCAGGCATTTGAATTTCGGTGGATGACTGAGTTGTTGAGCAGTGAGCTCGAGGTGATTGCCCGGTGGTCCTTCTGAGACTCTTCAGCTGAAGGCGCTGTCCAGTCTCACGCTGCCAGTCTCCTCTGAGCACCGCAGGGCTTGTCACCCATAAAGGCCCTCCCGCCACCCCTGGTGAGCCTTCCCAGTGCTCCACACTCTCGTGTCTCCGTGTGCTGGTTTTAAGTGTTCCCGTTTCACCTACATCTTGTTCTGATCTGAAGAGAGGAAGACGACTCACTTTCACGCCATTTGTGGCGGGATTCGTAAATCATCTTTCTCTGAGTTTTCTTTCCCAAGGAGGCACATCTTCGCTCATTGGCCTTTTCCTTCCCTTCTGCTTCCTTTTCCTCTCGCCACATGTTTTTCTTTGGATGTCTTCTTGTCTCTTTTCTTTTGAGAACCCTGAATTGGACCCAGTGTCCAGGGAAATGGAGGAGGGGAGCGGAGTGCAGGGTTATGCCCGGCTTCGGGGTCTGAGCATCTGGGTGACCAGATGTCCTGTGGATGAAGATCGAGTGACAGGGAGAGCAGTGGAGGGAGCTTCAGGTGAGTTCTGGGCACCGGTAGGTGAGGGTGACCCCTCCCAGCCTGATGACGCAGCCGCACCTCCACTCGAGGTCGTGTTGTCTGCCTCACACTCAGGTCTGTTGCCAGCCGGAGGTCAGGCACACTCGGGGTCTTGCCCGCTTTATGTTGTATCCATAATGCGGAGCAAGATTACCAAGTGCCCGTGGGCTCTTGGCACATATCGAAGAGGGAAGGGAAAGCTCTTACTCCGGCAAGATGACGGACACAAAACCCCCTGGCACAGAGGGCTGTGGGGATCTGGTGGAGCGGGGCAGGAGCGGCAGTCCTCCCCAGGAGGCTGAGGTCCTGGGCGGTGACCTGGGCTGGTTTCTGTTCTCTGGCTGCACCTCACAGCCTCTGTCCTCTCAGCCCCGCCTCCCCCATCAGTTGTCCCCAAAGTTGACCAGGGAAGCCGAGAGCCGTTCTTTTCATCTTGCCTTGCAGCCTGGGCCGTCTCTCATTCCCCAGATGTGTTGGACGCAGAAAAATCTAAAAAGCCCCCCAGAAACTTAGACCCTCAGGATCAGTGGTGCCGGAGCCCTGTGTGTGCTGACTACCCTTGACCAGCCCCAAGAACTCAGCTGCCACCTGGCTTCTCCCGGCTCCAAGTTCAATCCTGGAGCCACCAACACCTCTTGTGGACATGGAGGGGTGGCCGGGGCGCTGATCAGAGACTGATGTCACACTTGAGTTTGTAGACATAGACGAGAAGGCCGGCAGTGACAGTGGGAAGATCAGACCCTTGGGCTTCCAAAAGAGGACTGGGAGGGATCTGTCCCTGCACAGGAGGAAATGTCCCTGTACAGAAGGAAATGCCCCTGCCCAGTGTCTTGTCAGCCCCTCAACTGAGCAGGTTTCTGGGGCAGGAAGGTGGCCCGGGGACATCCAGTCCTCAGGCGCATGTGCCACAGGGTGTCAGATGGTGCAGTATCAAAGGACTGTCCCTTGCCTCAGGTCTTGTCTGTCCCCTGGCGAGCGAGCATGGGCTGGAGGGCGGAAGGCCAAGTGCAGCCAGCTGGGGGCATAGAGTGAGGGGCAGAGGAGGAAAGGCAGAAAGGCTTGGGCACGGTGCTAGTGGCCTTACCCCTGAGGGGTTCCCATTACATGACACCGCCCAGATGCCTCGCCTGGGAAGACAGTCTTGGAACATGGGCCCCAAGCAGGCTCGAGCCCCTCACTTGGCTTCCTGTGGCACTCAGGAGGACCGGGCTCCTAGGGCCCAGCAGCCCGAGCCCTGGTTTCCTTTGCTCCTGCAGGGGCATCTGCTGGATTGATTTATCTGCCGCCACCTCCCACAAAGCCTCGCCTCTGCCACTCTAGCGGTGTGCCCCCTGGTGCTGGAGACGTGGCAGCTATGTCCCTGCTGTCCACGGCAGCCCAGGATGGCCCCCACACTCTTCTGGTCCTTCCCCAGGCTGCTCACTGGTGGGAGGAGGTAGCTCATTGTGTCCTTTGTTATTGCTGTTTATTTATTGAGTTAACTTTCATTTACAAAATGTTAGCCCACACGTGCAGGTTCGTCATCCATCAAATATATGACGACACGCCCTGCCCGCCACCAGATTGCTAGCAGTCTCACCCACTGTGCAGTGGACCCACCTCCATTTACACCGCCCCCCGCACTGATCCCCTCTGCTCTGTTGTCAGTGTCCCAGGGTTGGTTTTGTTGTCTGTCTGCTTTGTTTCGCTTGATATTCCACCGTTAAGTGAAATCATCTGGTATTTTCCTCTTTCCTTCTGACTTATCTCACTTAGTATCATCCCCTCTAGCTCCATGCACATTGTCACAAAGGGCAGGGTCTCTTTATGGCAGTGTGGTGCTCCATCGTGTGTCCCTACAGCATCTTGTCCATTCTTCTGACCGTGGCATATAGTTGCCAGCTTCTGGCTGTCGTAAATGATGCTGTGGTGACCTGGGGTGTGTGAATCTCTGCGAATGAGTGTTTTGGGGGCAGTAATCCGAAGGGGGATGATGATGTCGTTTGGGATTTCCGTTCTCTGCTTTGAGGTGTCTCCACACCGCTTCCCCTAGGGTTTCAGGGCTTACACTCTTCCCAGTAGTGCTCAGGCCGCTTCCTTGTGTCTTCAGTGGCTGGCTGTCGCCAGACTTTGGGCTGCTAGCCAGTGTGACAGGTGTGAGGTGAGAGGGCCGCGCCTTGTCGTCTGCCTTTCCCCGACGACCCGGAGGGACTCTGCTTGTGCGCCTGTTGGCATCTGCTCGCCTTCTCTGGAGAAGAGTCTCTTCAGATCTGCCCTTTCAGGGGTGGTGGTGGTGGTTCCAGGCTTTTTCGTGGTGGAGGCTGTAAGCGCTCCATCTAGTTTAGAGACACCCCTCATCTGACCCACTGCAGGCATTTTTCAGTAGGTCATCTTTGTGTTTGCTGTGCAGAAGGTTTTACTCTAAATATAGTCCCGTTTGTTTAATTTTGCTTCTGTTTCCTTTGCCACCGATGTCACTTCCCCAGGGCATCCCTGAAGGTGACGTTGCTGGCGTCTTCTCTGTCGTCTGTGGTGTCAAGTCTTAGATTCCAGTTTCAAGCCATCCGGAATTCACTTTTGTGTGCGGTGCTAGAGGTCTGGTCTGATTTGGGGGAGCATCGCCTTCCCTGCACATTTGCTGAGTGGACTTCCGCTCGTCCACAGTGCTGTCCCGCTGGTCTGTGTCTGCTTTTGCTCCGATGGCATCCTGTTTGAGTGACAGGCGAGTATGCTTGCCGGCTCTCTCCCGGTCTCCCGAACGCCGTCTCTGGGCCGCTGGCTCTGCTCTGGTGCCGAGGCCACCCCGCTGCCGCACGCCCGCCCCTGCGTCCCTGCCCGCTTTGAAAGGGCAGATCCCTGCTGGAATGGAGAGGTGTCAGGCGCACCGGTGGCCGTCTGCCCGGGCTTCCTGTAGGCCAAGGGCGTGGGCCCAGAACTGGAGGGGAAGGGAGGAGAGGGGCATTTGGGGTCACCCCGGCACACCCCACAGGACGCAGGTCCCTGAGGTGTTGGTACCAGGAGAAGTGGCTCAGCGGGAGGCATGGGGAGGTGCCCCAGGCCCTGCCTGCTCCTCGGCCGACTGTGGGGTGAGCCTGACGCCTGTCCCAGAGGTGCTGTGAGTCCCGTTCCTCTGACCGAGTCACTAGGTGTTTGGGAAATGGAGGAAGCAGGAAGCGTATCCCTTTCACTCAGAGAAGCCTCTGGTACCGCTTGGCACGCCTCCTCGTGCTTTGAGACGCACCCCTGCTCTGCTGAGGGCGCGGCATTCGCCTCGCAGTGCGGTGGCCGCATCTTCCTGATGAAGCTCTGGAGACAGGTTGGAGCAGTGATTGGAACGCAGGTCTGGCTCCAGAATGCCGAGGGGCCCCGCCTCTGCGCCCATCTGGAGGGTGTGCTCGCTGGCCCTGTGATGGGAGGTGAGGCTCGTCCAGGGGAGGGAGGGTGGCGCAAAGCCCAGGCGCTACGTGTAGTGAGGTCAGCGCCTCGCGGCCGCACAACCTCAGCCCGCCCGCCTTCCTGAAATTGTTCTGTGCCTCAGACGTTCATGAGGGTCCCTGGAGAGCATCTTAAAAGCGTTTTCTTCCCGCACCTCAACCTGATCTCCTGGTCGTGGACGGGGGTCGGAGCAAGAACGGACGCACCCTGGGGCTCTAGGGGCATCCAGACCGCCTGCCCGCGGCTGCTCTGCGTTGAGCTGTCTCTCCCCTGGACGTCACTGCTGACCTCATAGGTGTCATTTTCTGGCCCATTTCCTCGGGCATCGCTCCCTGACTCCCTGGCCTGGCTATACCTCACCTCCACCGGAGCTGCGTGGGGCTTCATACCCGCTCTCCCGGGCGCCCCACTTTGTCCGCCGATCACCATCATTCAGCTTACAGATGCGGGTGTTCTCCCAGCTGGGCCCTCGACCTCTCCTTGTCCCCGAACACCAGAGGCTCCTGGCTGCTTTCTTTCTGAAAATAGTTTGTGGAAGGACACACGTATCCCTGGAGACAGGCCTACAGATGCTTCAAGATGTCTGTCCTTCCAGCCTAGAGCCTCGGCTGCCTCGGAAGCTCGACTGTCACCTTGTCCCCAGCCTGCCCCGTCTGCCTCCCACGTGTTTGAGAACGGAGCCACTGCACCGGGTCACGTAGTCAGATCCCTGGGGTTTCCACCCTGCCCCCCGCAGACAGGCAGACTGAGCGCTTCACTCCATGCTGGTGACCCCAGCACGTCCATCAGCAGAGGGACCCAGGCCCTTAGCAGACAACACCCGTCCCTTGGGGAAAGAAAGGAGGTACAGATAAGGAAGGAGCTGGGATGCCACAGCCTGGAAGGGAGCCAGGTAAAGAAGTAGGGGCCCCTCAGATGGGTGCTTCCTGCGGGCGTGGGTGGAGCAGAGGGGAGGAGCGGAGGGAAGGGCTCTGAGCCCAGTTTCCTTGCAGAGGGGCCAGAGAAAGTGTGCTGATTATGTAAGGCCGAGCCCTGAAGCGGGTGTAAACAGCAGGGGACTGGTCCCAGGGCTCTTCGAGGGCCAACCTCCCCACCCCCACCTGGATCTGCAGGGCTGGGAAGCTGCCCACACAGCAGTCTGGTTTTCCTCTAGGCTGAAACTTGGACCCCGTGGGCAGCACTGACAGGGCCCCTCCCTGCCTTCTCCTGTTGTCTGGGCATGCAGTTGCTGACGTGTCTCCCGACCCTGGTGCCTTTCTGGAGTCACAGGGTGCCACCTCCCTCCCTCCCCTGAGTGTTGGGTCCCCTCAGCCCGCCCTCTTTGGGAGTCTCACTGTGCAGCTGTGTGTCTGGCACTCAATGGTTGGTGCCATAGCAGAGAACTGGTTTGGGCAGGCGAGGGTGGGCAGGAGTGGGGACAGGCATTGCCACCACTTACCCCACTTCCACTGTCCCCAGCCGGCCTATACCCCAGTGTCCTCATCTAGGACCGATAGCCAGACCCTCAGGCGCACAGCTGCATGGAACGCTGACTCACGTAACCTGGAGCCCCCGTGACTGCTCAGGTGCAGGGCGGTCACGGCTCTGGCATGTGTTTGCCCGGCCTGACTGTCTCAGGACCGAATGAGGGGTGGTGATGTTGGTGGCCCAGTGTCTATCAAAAATACATGTAAATACAAAAAATACCTCAAAATGAATACGGCTGGATCACTGTGGTTGCTGAAAAGAAAGGAAAGAATGAGATTTTGCTCCACAGTGCAGATTTGGAAAATGGGAAGGACTGGGAGGCTTGGGCCTGGATTCCATCCCTCGGTCCCCTTAAGTGGGGGCCTGTGCTGGCACTGACTGGTAGCCCTTGCTGTCACCTACTGCCCTGCAGGGTCACTGAGCTTACTGTTTCCTTTCTCTCCTTAGGGACCTGCTCGCCCTTGGGCAGCGGTGTTGGGAACAGGCCTCCAGCACTGCCCAGGTAATGGTGACTTTTTGGCTGGGAGCCACCCCCTGACCCCAGTGGCACCTACGTCCCGGTGACGGAACCCAGGACCCAGGCCACCCAGACAGACGGTGGCATGGAGCCTCCGGGCGAGAAGCCCGGGGAGGCCGATGGGGCGCGGGTGATCACGCCGCAGCTGCTCAAGTCGCGCTCAGGCGAGTTCGCCTTGGAGTCCATCCTGCTGCTGCGGCTGCGGGGCCTGGGGCTTCGGGGCCTGGGCTGCCTGGGGGAGTGCCTGGGCCTCGAGTGGCTGGACCTGTCGGGCAACGCGCTCGCCCAGCTGGGCCCGCTGGCTGCCCTGCGCCAGCTGGCCGTGCTCAACGTCGCGGACAACCGGCTGACAGGGCTGGAGCCGCTGGCCGCCTGCGAGAGCCTGCAGAGTCTCAACGTGGCGGGTAACCTGCTGGCCAGTGCCGGGCAGCTGCAGTGCCTGGCCGGGCTGCGGGGCCTCGAGTACCTGCGGCTGCGGGACCCCCTGGCCCGGCTCAGCAACCCACTCTGCGCCAGCCCCACCTACTGGGCCGGGGTCCGGGAGCTGCTGCCCGGCCTGAAGGTCATCGACGGCGAGCGTGTGACAGGCCGGGGCAGTGAGTTCTACCAGCTGTGCCGGGACCTGGACAGCTCCTTGCGCCGAGGTGCCAGCCCAGGCCCCAGGGCTGTGGAGGCCCAGCCCTGGGTGGAGCCGGGGTACTGGGAGGCCTGGCCACCCCGGAGCAGCTCCATCCTGGAGGAGGCCTGCCGGCAGTTCCAGGATGCCCTGCAGGAGTGCCGAGACCTGGACCGCCAGGCCAGCGAGAGCCTGGCCCAAGCCCAGCAGGTGCTCAGCCCTGCCGGCACCACCTCCTCCTTTGTCTTTTGAATGTGCCTCGTGACCCAGCACAGCCTGGCACGGGGCCAGGGGTCCCCTCCTGCCTCTGTGCTTCATGGTCCATCACTCTGGTCCCTGGCCCTGCTGACTGGCTGTCCCTGTACCCTTCTCTGTGAGAGCCGCCCTTCCCTACCTCCAACCGGCGGAAAATGCCACCTCCTTTCACAGGGCCCTGGCTGTGTGAGGGCCCTGCTGGGAGGTCCAGGTCACGGTGGCTCACGTCTGGGACTTCATGAAGGACTGCTCTTCCTCCTAAGACCGAGGTGAGCGGGCAGGGCTGGCGTGACTCCCGTCCCAGCCAGTCTGGTACAGGACATCACAGCACGGAAACTGGTGGGCACCTGCCTGCCTCCCCAGTGACCCACCCAAACAACTGGCCGCTGTGGCCCCACATCCTGGGCTTCCCGAGCCCGCGTGCCCACTCCCCAACCGAGCCAATTAAATATTCCCGTTTCTCTTGGCACCGCTGCCCGTCCACCCATCTGGCTCCTTGAGTCATCTGCCCTCTGAGCCCAACAGATGTCCTGTGCCTCCGTGGGCTCTGCCCCCTCCGGGGATGGCAGACCAGGAGGCAGGGCAAGGTGGGCAATGATGGTTTTATTAGCCTGGCTGGTGCTGGGGAGAGCAGGCGTCTGTCACTGGTGCCTCTGCAGCTGACCTGGAGGCGGCAGAGCTGGAGGAGAGGAAAGAGAGCCTGAACACGTGGGTGTGACGCCCCTGTGGGTTTCAGCCCAGCTTTCGTCCCAGGCCCTGAACCCTTCCCCAACATACACACTCCTGCGCCGGCCCCTCTTCCACAGACCTCCTCCAAGCCCACCTACCAGTCTGCTTCAGCTCTTGGGCTGAGCCTTGAAGAAGGCAAACTGTCCAGGCAAGTAGAGGCTGTGGGGGTCCTCGCCGGCCCGCTCCACCCTGCTGCACTGGGCCTCTAGGCGCTCTGCAGGCTCCTGCGGGCCAGCCACTAGGCGCTCGGTCTCAGGTGATGGCCGATGGCCTCCCCTCCCCCGCCCCCGCCCC